>PVJS01005156.1:0-65421 GCA_004027185.1 Glis glis
GAACGCCCCTGCGTTCAATCCTCGGTACCGCAAAAAAAAAAAAAAAAAAAAAAAAAAAAGAGAAACTGTGCTAGGGGTGGGAGTGGAGAGGGGAGGCTGGATTCTGGTGAGAACCTACCACCATCTTGCTGTGTGATTTTGACTAAGTCATGTAACCCTTTGGCCAGAGATTCCTAATCCTTCAAATGGGGAAGCAGCTTTACAGATCTCCTCCTGCAGGAATCAGATGGGAAAATGAATTAAAAAGCTTAAAAATTGTCCTGCAGATGCAAAGTTCCTAACTTCTGTTTTGTTATTAACACTCCAAGAAATCTGATGGCATCTCCTAAGGGTTTGGGCTGTATCAAAGGGCATCTTGCCATTCTAGAGCAGGAAGAAAGTATTTGGCTATTATGTCCTATGACCGTTATTACTGGTGGCAATGACATGTTCCACACGCAGTCTTCCTGAGGTGGAGTTACACCCTGATGGAATTTAAGGGTTGTGTCAGAGTTGAACAGACCTTATAGAATTGGTTGGGGGAAATGTGCCTCAGAAACACCAGAGATTAATACCTCCAGATCAGCGGTGGGCTTTCAGTAATTGACATGTTTCTGATTATTGTTTTATAATACCTTGCACGCTCCCCACATTACCATTCCATTTTATGATGATGTTAATATACAGATGTTGCTTTAATCTGTTTTTAAATTTATCTCTGCTGTCTCACTAGTACATTTTCAAGTGATTCATTTATTTAGTAGCACCTCATTTATTTTAAAAGTATTTTCTTTTATCACTGTGAAAGTGCTAATGACATTTATACATGGTTTCTTTCATTCCTCAGAATATCTGCCATTGCTCTCCTCAGGGCCAGGATCACATTCCTCTCTTTTGTGACTGAATTATCTGTAGCATCCTGCACCCACCACAGGCTGCAGGGTATCTCTCCTCAAAGCCTTCCTTTTTGTCGAAAGAGTGAATATGTAGTCCAGGTTGAGATCAACATCAGATGGGCGGCCCCTCCCCAGCCCTTGTCAAACTTCTCACTAAAATGGACTCTTACTTTTCGCCCATTTCTCTCTCTGACAAAGTCCAAGGAAGTTGAATTTACACTGCAGTGCAGGCTGCACCTGAGTATTTGGGGTGCATTTACTCCTAAGGGGTCTTAGAGATTAGCTCTCTGAAGGCAATGTAGCCCTCACACTAGCTTGTAGTGCTTCTGGCTCTGGCCCTTTCCTCAGGTCCATGGTAACATTTTCAATAGTAGTTAGACTTCATGCCATGGCTCTTGGCTAGCTCAAGCTCATAGTCCAAACATGAAGTCATCTTTCTCCCAATCTTTCCTCCCCTCCAAGACCTGCATCCCACTGATGGCTGTCTTTATTTCTTTTGTGCTGTTATAACATAATATCAAAGACTGGGTAATTTTTATTTTCATTTTATTTTATCTTTTTGTAGTGCTAGGGATTGAACGTAGGGCTTTGAGCATGTTAGGCAAGTATTATACCACTGACTTACATTCCCAGCTCTTCTTGTCTCAGGTTTCACTCACCACCTGCTCCTCTCTGCTCTGGCTGCAGGAGCTCATGGATTCCTTTATGCTGTGAAGAAGGCTCTCTAGTTCCACACTTTGCTTGGGATTGGTGATTAGTCACCCTGAACCTGAAATTATCCCTTATCAATAGGTCAATAGCACTTAGCAACAACCACTCAATTCTATAGACCTCGTAGTTACCCTTACGCATCCCTCTTCAGCATCAGATATTGCTCCACTCAATCTATCCCCTTCCACTGGGATCTCACATCACTCACCACTGATACACATTTTAGCAACTGTCCTGCCACAACATGCTGGGGTTATCTGTACACTGATTGGCAGTCATGGGGTCCTCGTTGCCAGCCAGCCAGCCACACAGTGATGCACCCAGCTGCAAAGCACCATTTTGGGGACTAATTCTGAGGATTTAGCTGCTCAGGGTGGGGAACCAGACTCTGAGGTGCAGAGTGGCATGCAGGAGGATGACTGGGGAATGCTGTTGGGAGAAGTGTGGAAGGCAGGATCAGGCAGAGGAAGAGGCTGCTGGCCTGCAATGTGCTGGCAATGAAGGAAGGTCTCAGCTGGTTCTATGCAGATGGCCCTTCAGAGTCACCCCAAGTTGAGGCAAATAGGCTTTGTATTTCCATATTAGTCAGTCATTTGCTGCAACCCCCCAGAAGGGAACATGACCTTGGGCATGGCAGTTCCAGGTGGCCCAGGTCTATATCCAGTGAGTGACCAAGCTGTGAGCCATCAGCAGCTGAAATTCCTGACAGCTGGACGATGGACATGTTACACTTCTAAAGAGCATCTAAGTAAACCAGGGTATCCATTACGAACACTATTGCATGTCAAAACAAACATGGATGTATGACAAGGTGGTTTTGCATTTGCAGGAAATTTGAAGGTAAAACGTGAAACTTGGCAGACATTTTCCACCATCGCAGCCCTCTGCAGAAGCTTGTAGATCCTGCTGACCAGGCCTGCCCTTCCCTGGTGCTGACATTCTGATGCCTTGGTGAAATGGGAAGAAGCACCCACCCTAATTAAGGTGGCTTTCAAAAAGAAACTGGGAGACACCCACTGATGCTTCTAAGCCAGTGTGAAGCTAGGGTCTTCTCTCCCTGGAGAGTTTGCAGGCTCATTTCTCAGTACAAAAAGAAAGACGATGCTCCCTGACAAAGGGATTCCAAGCATCATTAAGCTGGTGTGTGAGGTTTGCGGAGGGATGCAGGGGTTGAGGGCCCTCCCAGTGCTTCTGAGATCACGCCATCTGTACCACCCAAGCAGAACACGGGACTAGCAGACAAGGGTGGAAAGAGGCCTTGGCTACATGTACTCAGGGGTTGAGGCTCTGGGTATATTAAAAATGAAAGCATGTCAAAACAAGGTTACAAAAACCGTCTATATTTAACAAATTATTTCCTTGGATATACACATCTCCACAGACAAATACAGTCACTTGTATATGACAAATACAGTGACTTTGTATATGACCATTAGGAAATATTGTCAGAAGCCCCAATTTGAGCTTGCATGAGGGGGCAAGTTAAATTCTGTCCATATTCAAGGAAGGCAAAGTTCAAGTCGGTAGCTTCTAGTTCTAAATGGGACATATAGAAGTTCCATTTAAACATCACCATTTTTGGAATTGCTTTCTTCTTGTTGTATCTATGTTCGACTACTCTTCTTTCATCATCTCCCCCTCCCCACCCTGCCATCCATCCAACAAACAAACAGAAGCTTAGCCCTGTACATTTATACTGGGAGGGCTGAATACAGGCCCCCATACTGTAATAGAAACAAAAGCCAGGGGGGCATGTGGTGCTGCCTTGATCTTGCTGTTGCTGATATCTTCCAAATGTATTTGCTATTTGCTCCCATGTCCCTGCAAACCCCTGCTGTTCCCAATTGTCCATTGCCTATTAGGAATGGTTCCAGCCAAGGTATTTTTTCCCTATTTATTTGCTTCTTTTTTCCCTGGGAACTTTACTATGCATGAGTAACTGGCCTGTGATGCTGCTTTTGTTTGACATTTTGCATTCGTTAAAAACCAGTCATCTGCATGTTTTATAAAGCTGTGGGGGTCTCACCCCATGATCAATGCTGGAAGCACTCATTAACATCTGAGGAAGTGATGGCCCCAGATAGGGGGGACCCACAGAGAGTGGGTTTAGGGAATATGTCTTAAAAAAAAACATCAAAGTACTTTATATTCATTGTCAGGGTTGTTCACTAATAGAAATGAGCCTGGCTGCCTTCAGTACCTCAGTGTATTCCCTTTCCCCAGCCTGGAATGTATTTTCCCTTCCACTCTGCTTGTCTAAGGCGATTTCTCCTCTGGGAGGCCCTTACTGGTCACTTCAGCTGGCTCAGATTCCTTCTTTCTCTGGAAATTATAGGCCAGTCAATGTAGTCAACATTCAATGGCTACCTCCTATTTGCCATGTACACTATAAGATATTTCTAGGATTTACTGTAAACAAGAAAATTCCTTCACTCTCAGGTGCTAATGAGGAAAGCAGACACACATTATCAAGACATGTGCAGAAAGATCAGAGTAGGAGAGAAGCAAGGGCCAACCTCTTCCTTTATTGATGGTGAGGGTTTTAAAGAGAAACCAGCCATACATGGCATGAAAAGAATGTGTGGTCGTTCTGAAGAGGCTTGAATCTTGCCCCCTGACCCACACCAGAATCATGTGAGATGGTGCTTAAAGTGCAGTTTCCAGAGACCCACCCTAGTTTGCTGATTCATGTGGTATGCATTTTCTCCAGTATAACAGGTAATTTTAGTGCACCTCAAAGCTTGAGAAATGCTTCTGTGGCAGATGAGAGTCATCGTGGGGCTCGATTTGACTTTTCACTGGTATGTGTTTTTTGTTAATATTAATGTTGCACATACTAAGTCTCTTTCAATTCTAGTCTGCTGGTCCAATGCTCCATCTTTCTTCTGCCACAAAAGCAACCATGATTACTAGTTTTGTATCTTTCCAAGTATGCCTAGTATCCAGTCATTGTTCTACTTGGTCAAAGATTCCCTCCCTGCCTTCCTCTGATTTTCCCAAGCTCCCTTGGATATTGCCTTTCTGTTGTTTGTTCAATAGGAGGCACTGGAAAATGACTGGAAGCCAGGAGTGGACAAGTCAGGGAACCAGGTTATCCTGCCATTCCCCTCCTCTGAGCAGTATCTTTGGAATTCTGTGGCTCTGTATTCCTATCTTCAACTGGGCAAGCCATTGTTTCTGCTCCAGACAGTGGCCCTGTTCCAAAGCTCTGGTAACTTCATCTCCTTTATCTGTTTCTCCAGTCTTGATGTGATTGATCTCCGGACCCCTCCATCATCTTCTATGTGCTTGTTCAGCTCATTAAACACACTCAACATGAGTTTCTTTTTTTTTTGTGGTACCGGGGATTGAACCCAGGGGTGTTTTACCTCCGAGCTACAACCCCGGCCCTATTTTTTATACTTTATTTTGAAACGGTTTCACGAAGTTGCAGAGGGCCTCACTAAGTAGCTGAGGCTGGCCAGGAACCCTGATCCTCCGGTCTCCGCCTCCCAAGTACTGGGATTACAAGCGTGCACCACCACGCCTGGCTGAGTTTCTTATATTAAATTACTCTAATAAATTGTCTGGCTTGAGAAATTTTTCTGTTTGGCTTCTGCCTTTGCTCCCCCCTACCTGCACACACACCCACAGTTAAAAATATATCTAGTGGATGAGCACTGCATTGTTTCCAACTAACTTTCCACTGAGAACAACTAGAAGAACCCTAAAACATATTTCTTGACACAAACAAAAGCAAAAAAATGATCTTTGAAGGTATTGGAGTGCTTTCAAAGTCCTAAGAAACTCCAAGGTCAAGACTTAGGAGAGGAGGGAAGACCAGAGAGATAAGCTCGGTTGATGAAGCTTGTTTCTCCCTCAAAAGCAATGATGACTAAGAGGCTGAGAAGCTGAGCAGAACTTTCAACAGACTCATAGGACTATGAAGAAAAAGGTGGAAATTTGGAGACTAAGGATGACAGACCTGGTTTATACTCAGGCTTTGGATTCAAACCCCAAAGGGCCATATCTTAGGAGTAATGGTGAAACAGATCAGTTCTCACAGAAACTAAAGTCTAAATCTGAGTCATCGTATTTTTTGTTTGCACTAAGATGATTTGAAATTGCTATTGCTTCTTTCTCAGCCATCCTACCAAAGTGAAAGCAAATCCTCTCTGAAAAAAGATAACACCATCCAGAGGATCAAATTATCACATTTTTCTTATACAAGTCTGACACTCATGAAACATAACCAAGTATGATGATGAAACATAGCTGAAAAATTAAACAACAGACATCAGAAATAGATTCAAGGGGTACATTTACTACACTTGGATTTTAAACCTTTATGAATAATATGTTCAAAGAATTAAGAGATTGGCCATTTTAGTAAAGGACTAAAGTATCAAATGGAAATTCTAAAACTGGAAAATACATAAATTATGAACTCAATGAATTATACCTACTGATGAAAAAATTATCAAACTGGAAAATAAATTACATAAATATCTACATTGTTACACACAGAGAAAAATCATAGAAAGTAATATATATTTATAATGGACAAATTACTTAATTCTAATGTGGCCTGGTTTCCTCATCTGTAAAATAATAATATTACTTTTAATGTTATAGTGTTATTATAATGATTAAATGAGTTAATACATAGACATATACTGAACACACACACACACACACACACACACACACACACACTCACATGCAAACATCTAGACTAATCCCTAACATGTAGTAGATGCTATGTAAGGATTTCTTTTATTGTTAGTATTTTATCTCAGAGATTGTTCCATCTTAAGCATGTAGCACTGTCTCGTTGTTTTACCCCCTTCATTCCTATAAAGTGCTACTTTGTATTTTGTACTGTGTCTTCTATAAGACATTTAAGAAATTCTTTTTTTGCAAATATCTAATTTAATTTTATTATTATTTTTCTTGTATTGGTGCATTGTTGCACCAATACATCTTGTTCATACATGTTGTTGAAGTTCAGGGTGATAGAGGCATACATGCACACAGCACTCATTGAGCCCTCCCCCAGTTCCCACTCCATTCCCTCCCCCGTCCCTTCTTCTAAGTGAATATTCTTACAGATAGTTTTGTGCTTATGCACATATGTCACTATATCTGAGTTTATAGAATAATTTTATAGATACGTAATTTCAAAGACTAGATTTTTCAAAGTATTTAATATGATATTAAAATTGATAGATATTTAGAGTTTCCAAATGTTAGTACATACCAACCAATAGCATTTGAAGTGCTTGTTCCCCCCAAAATTACCAATTCAGTGTATTATCAAACTTTTTTGACATAGTCAATCTGATAATGTCTAATTTTAGAGAAATTGGCATTTTTCTTACTGAGTTAGAGCTCCTTCTCATATGTTAAAACCCATCCATATTTCATTTTCTGTTCATGTCCCCTTGACATTTTTTGTATTGGATAGTTAGGATTTTCTCTTCTTGATCTGTAGACACCATTTATATACTTAGGGTATTAGCGCTTTGTCATTTCTATTGCAAATATTTTTTCTTAATTTGTGGTTTGTCTTCTGACTTTTTATGGCATTTTCCAAGCATAAATTTTTAATTTTATGTATTCAAATTTATCACACTTTTATGGATTGTTTGTTTTATGTCCTGATTAGGGAGGCCTTCCCTACTCTTATGTTTAAAATGTTCTCCCTACGTTTTATTGAATTATTTTAAGTTTAATAGTGTTAAGATCAGATTTAAGTTAGAGAAATCATGTTCTGGGTGTCATTTAAAGAGCAGCTGGGAGAGGAATAAGACTTGAGGCAGGATCTGGTTCAGGGACTTTCAGATGAATTTGAATAAAGAATAAGAAAGGCCTGAGCTTGAAGCAGGAGGGGCAGCCAGATCAAGAAGTGTTTAGAATTTAAAATCAGAAGGACCCAGTAATCCTTGGATAAGAGAGAGGCACAGAGACATCTATGCCACACACAGGCTTCTGGCTTGCATTAGACTAGCTACTTCTTTGACATTTGTGTTATTACACTTTCCTTGTCTTATGTTCCTGGCTTCCCACCTCTCAAATACAGGAGCACCTTGGAGCTCTCTGGATCACTGTAGAACATAGGCTGGTGGACACACAGAGGAGCCAGCGAAATATTTGCTGATGAGCACTACAACGGTATCCTCAGTGGAGCTTCATCATAGTTTGTCTTTGAGGAACTGGAGGGTGGTGTGTTTGCCTGAGTTCTTGCTTTGGTAGTTCTTGCTTTTTTTGGTATTTAAAATGTCTTTGTGAAGTGGGCAGGATGTTCCTATTCCCTAACCTCATAGCTGCATATGAGACCCTTTAACCTAGGTGTCTAGCTGGCACCTAAAACTCTATACAGTATTATACCCATGTCCACTGAGTTTCCATCTCAGTTCCACCATCCATCCAGATGCCTAAGCTATAAGCTTAAGCCATTGCTGCCCCTTCTCCCTTCTTGAACTCCACATCCTATCAATTATCAAATCCTGGCGACTATTTCTCTGTAGCTTTAACCCATCCCCTGATTTCATCCCAGTGCAGCTGCCTTAGTTCAGACTTTGTGGACTGCTCCTGCATGGACTGCTCCAGTAGCTAGCTAGCTAGCTAGCTAACTTGCTCTCTGTCTGTCTGTCTGTCTCTCTCTTTTCCTTTTCCTTTTTCTTTTTTGGTACTGGGGATTGAAACTAGGGGAGTTCTACCCCTGAGTTACACCCCAGTCCTATTATTTATTTATTTATTTATTTATTTATTTATTTAGAAACAGGGTCTCAATAAGTTGCTAAGGGTCTCACTAAGTCGCTGAGACTGGCTTCAAACCTGTGATCCTCCTGTCTCAGCCTCCCAAATACTGGAATTACAGGCATGTACCGCCATGCCTACTGGACCTGGTCCTTAATGTGAAAGGATAGGCCAAGTGAGGTTATGGCTCTACCAAGAAGCCACAGCTGGTGAGAGGGAGTGCTGAGGTTAGAGCCAAGGCCAGGCCTCTCTATTACAGGCTGATTCAGAGAAAACAGGACCCATCTAGAGTCCAGAGCTTTGCATCCAGGTCTTCCTGCATTTCTTCTGAATGCTCTTTGGGTCCCAGGCCCCCTTTTCTTTGGGCAACTGGAGAAATATCTCACATCAGCTCCAAATCTTTAGTCACTGCCTGTCTGTTTCTTAGGTGTTTAAACTAAATAGTGAGCCCCAGGATGGTTGATCCCTTTGGAAATATGCACTAAGCACCCTCAGTTCTCAGCAAAACTCTGGTCTCTGAAGGGGACAGCAAGATAAAGTCTTGGCTTTTCATGATTTTGACCATATCCTCGAGCTAGAAAGGCATATTATAAGCTGATGAGAGTGTATAGGGCAGCAGTAGGTAAATGACTTTTGAGGTCAATAAGACAGAAGTTGGAGTGAGATGAGAGTCCCAGCCACAGGAAATCAGTCAATGGAAGGAGTTTCTGAGTGTCAGGACTCTTGAGGAACAGGTTACACTAGAGCAGGGCATAGCCAAGTTCTGTGGGTTCACTGGCAACTGCCATTGCTAGAGATCTTGAGCACTATGAATTTCAGTTAGGCTGTGTAAGGAGGGGATAAGGTGTCTGTGTAGCTAAGGCATTTACTCATTGAGTAGATATTTCAGGAGTCTCTACTATGTCTAGGACTGGGCAGGAGGGTGGGTATTAAATGGGGACATGAATTTGAAACAAAGCTAAAGGGCACTGAATTGTCACTCTTGTGAAGCTTACATTTTACTCCAATCTGGTTACTATCCAAACAAAATTCTACCCTAGGGTTTTTTTTTTTTGTGGTACTGGAGATTGAACCAGAAGCACTCTACCTCTGAGCTACAACCCAGCCCTATTTTATTATTTTGAGACAGGGTCTCATTAAGTTGTTGAGGGCTTCACTAAATTTCTGAGGCTGTCCTCGAACCTGTGATCCTCCTGTCTCAGCCTCTCAAGTACTGAGATGACAGGCATGCACCACTGCACCTGGCTACCCTAAGTGTTTGATAAATAAATGTCTATGTGGTTGAAGGAGTGAGAGATCCACTATTCCCAGCTAGGAAGGATCAAGGGAGGCTTCTTGGATTAAGAGGCCTCCTAACTTTGCTTTGAAGGACAGTGGGGGCTAATGACAGGCAGAGATGAAGAGGAGCCTGCTGCTCTCCTTTGCAGTTTGGGTTGAGGACTCAGCTCTTTAAGGTGCATATATTTTAATGGGGATTTATTTTCTGCATTGTTAAAGCTTAATGGTTCCCTCAAATCATACTGACACAAAGGGAAGGCAGAGCAGTTCACCAAACAGCAGATTTTGCCCTGAGCAAAGGCACTTCTCCATGCGTGGAGCTATCCCCCACTGTTTCCCATAAGAGCCTTTGCTGGCTTTGCAAATCAAAAAGGAGCCCTTAAACAAAGCACTCCCTTTCCAGTAGAGGAGTAAGGAAGGGCTTGGTTACCCCAGGACAACACCTGCAGGAATGTTACACACTAATGGCAGCCACCTAGGCTCCACTCAAGGTGAGCACCCAAGGCTGAGGAGGGTTTTAATTACCTTTGTGTTTGTAGATCCTAACCCGGTGCTCTGCAAATGCATGTTACTTACATTCTTACTTGTGGGATGGAAAGAATAGGTAGATGAAATGGCCAGGTGGATGGAAAGATGGATGAATACCTTCCCGTGTGTGGCTGCTGAGTGACAACCGTATTGCAAGGCTTCTTGGAATGTTGATGGAATTGTAATGCTGATGGAAGCATGGCTGAGATAGTCTTCATCACATGATTTATGGATGTCTGTAAAGGTCATCAGTGAGTCTTGTGGGGAATGCTTAGGAGGTCATAGAAGACTGGAATACTAGAGTGCTCTGAAGCTTGAGAATCATATGTTAAGCTTTTCTAGTTTGTGAATGGGAACACTGAGGTCAAGGGATGTGTTCAAGGTGGCAGGCATGTGACTCCTCTCCCAGAGACTGGTCACAGCAGGTTACTGCCTGCCTTTCAGGATTGGTATTGGTTGATGTGCAACTTCTGCGTTGTCTTTTGGCCAAAGGTCAGTGTATTCAAAGCTCTTTGCAGCTGGCAGTCAGCATCAGTTCATGAGAACTTATAAAACAATGTAAATATGTTAATTTGAGAACTCAAGTATTGTCACTGTCAAATATCCTCCTCCTCCTCATCATCATCATTATTATCAAGAGTGTGAGGATGTAGAAATCCAAGCCCCCCTCTCCTGCAGCAGTGACTCCAGGGGTCTTGCTTTTCCAGCCCTGTGGCTACAGGAAGGAGAGGGTGGGGTCTTGGTAGAAACATTCTCATTTCCCAGACTGGGGAGGGTTGGGGCTCAGGGAGAGAAAAAGGAGGCAGCTTTCATATTCCGAAGAATCCTCCGGCATTTCCCCAGTCCAGGCGACGAGGTCCTGGCCCTGTTCCAATTTGGGTAATTACATTTTCCCTATGCAAATTTCTCCTTTGCATTTGCATAGACGGAGTGGGTGAAAGCCCAGCAGCTTCCCCAGCTTTGCAGGTTCCTACCAAGTCCTGGTCCATTCCCCTCTTGGCTCCTCTGAAGAAGGCCTGGTTCCCAGCTAGCAGGTAGCCACTCTGCCTGTTGTGGGTCATTCTGTCCACTCAGGAAGTCTTTCATCTAATGGCTTTGGGCCACATGGTGCGGAGGAAAGACCAGAGGTGACTGCAAGGAGACCTAGACCACAGTCATTGCACCACATGTGCCACCTGGAGCAGGTCAATTCCTGTTGCTCAACCTTCGCTTCCTCAATCCTGAAGTGTGGGATCAACTCAGATCAGCGGTTTCCACACCTTTTCTAGCAGCCCTTTCAAAAAATTTTTTAAATAAATGCTAGCTACTCAAGAACTCGGTGTGGCCTTCAAAGGCAGACTTCTGGGTTCAAATCACAGTTCTTTCATTTATCAATGGTGTTACCTTGGAAAGGCTAATTAATCTCCCCCTCCCTTAGGTTTCTCATTTGTGAAATAGGTATGTCCTCCTTGAAATGTTACTGTGAGGCTTGAATAAATTCATGTAGCAAAATCATTTAGAACAATAATGACAGGTAGTGCCAGCTCTGAGCCAGGCCTGTTTTATATGCTTTACTTATATTCCCTTATTTAAACCTCACAACCATCCTAAGACATAGATCCAATTGTTCTCAGCCACTTTCCAACAGCCACACAGCTAATAGGAGGCACAATGACACTTATATCCAAGCAATCTGGTGCCTCGATCTGCAAAGCTCGGGATCTTAATTACAGTGCTGGCCTGTCTGGCCCTGTTCTGCAGCCAAACACTCAGTATTATTAAAATTCCTTTTCAGCATTAGCTTCCAAAAATTTTATACTATTTAAATGATATTATAAATGTAAACTTCTCAGAGTGGCATCTGTCACAAAGTAGGTGAATTAAATAATTTAGATTCTGTCCACCCCCTTTCTCATCTGTGCTCATCTTAGTCTCCTTGTGTGTTTACCTTGTCAAAGACAATCATGCCATGCCTTTTTCAAAAAATATACAGTAAGAACTTACAAGACCTTGTCTCAAGATCCATTTGCCTAGAAGTCATTTCTCCCATCTACATTACTTTCTCTCTTACCTCGCTCCTTCAACTTGAGAATTTGAAATATCCCATAATGTCTTAATAGTTGATTCTCCAGTCAGTACCCCCAAAGTTCATGCTTATCTTGAGGACAGACTATGCCTCCTTCATCTATAGATTCCTGCAGACAGTGCAGGGCTGGCACAGAGTAGGTGCTCAGTGAATGATTACTGAGTGATTGAGAAGGGGATGACATTTATTAAGTAGGTAATTGGTTTTAGGTTCAGTCTAAGGAAATAGTGAGAGGAAATTAAGGAGACCCCCAATCTCACTGAGGCTCTGGCTAGATGTGATAACTAAGGGATCCAGATGAGAGAGAGGACAGATGGCCAAAACAACATCTGCGTGGGGCAACTCCGCCTGAAGGGGGCGCCAGGCTGGGTGCAGATCCAGTGGGCAATGAGGGGCTGGACGGCAGGCCAAGATGAGGATGGTAGAGATGGAGTGTGAGTCAGGGGCCCTTTGAAAGGTGGAAGCAGTTTAGGTAGAGGGAATGTGGGAGCAGGAGAAATGGGACACGGCGTCTCAAGCTTTCCCATTTCTGAGCCTGGGAATGTGGTGGCTGCTCTGCCCCGTGGGGGAAGGGTGGCAACAGCCAGGGTGGGGCTCAGGATGGAAATGGGGAAGTAGCAAGGAAGTGCTGCCCATGTGCAGTCTACACTTTTTAAAGAGAGAAAAGCCCATTCTAGTATATGCATGGACAGAAGAGGAGCAAAAAATATCCTGAGAGTCATAGGACCCCAAGAGACATAAGGGAGGGCCCCTTAGGGTGAGGTCCCAGGGCACCTGGTGACCAACAGCTGTTTGTCTTGTGTGTATGTGTTTAGGAAACCTTGTTGTGAGAACAGGCATCTAGCCCACACTGGCCAGGTATCAAGCTCCCATCTTCCAGGTGCCCAGCCAGGTGCAAGGGGCCCCCAAGACCCAAAGTCCACAGGGTTGACTCTGGGGCCTGACACAGGCCACTACCTGAGGCCAGTGAACAGGTGATGGCTCCGATGGTTGGACAGGGCAGGGCAGGGCGGCGGTTTCCTCCCTGTCTCTGTGTTCTCCATTTTTCATGGCACTGCCCTCCTTCCAAGAGCCCACTGTGTCCTGGGCTTGGCCCTCCACTGTTTGGGCCTGTGCTGCCCCAGCCTCACTCTTGTGACAAGGCTCCTTCAATCCAGGCTTAAGGACCCACTCCTGGGCCCACTGCCCCCCAGCCCTCTGGGAGCCTGCAGGCCCTATAGGGGCCTGGGCAGCACTAGCCCAGTGCCTGCTCACACTGCAGCCAGTGACCAGTGGCAGGAATGTCTCCATGTGAGTGCCCCACATCCTTCTGTCTCTTTGCTCAGTCTCAAAAATGACCTCCCCCTCCCGGGTTAACAGTGGAGGAAAATAATGGGGAGATGACACATGTTGTCCTCACAGTCTCCTCATAAAGGCTCTTGTGTCAGGGCTGAGGTGGCTGTCTCAGTGTAGCCCATGTGTAGTTTGTATGCACATGGCATGTAACTGTGTGCTCGCGTGCCTGTATTTTCCGCAGGAGCCCACCACTCCGTCTGTTTATTTCCCTTTTACGATCACTTTCTCTCCCTCTGCAAAGCATGAGGATGGGCCTGACGTTCCAGGAACTGCATGCCAGTGGTCCTCCCAGCCTCGGAGCCGGCCTCTGCTGTCCCCATGCAGTGCGAGTAATGGGTCCTCCCAGGGACAATTTGCATAAAGGATAAATAAGAGAAACACAATGTGAAGTTTATTCATTTTTAAATCCTGCAGCGTTTGTGATTGAAGGCCCAAGCTCAGATGTTTGCCGGATGCGTCCCATTAAGACTCGGGGCTTGTCTAATGCCTGCTCTGCTCCTGCAGGGGGGGTAATGTGCACTCCTCCTCCACACTGGAGGGCCGTTTCCACAGCCTCCTGCGCAACAAGGGACGGCAACTGCGGGCTGTGTTCCCTTCCACCCGGCCCCCTCGCTTTAATTTGCTGTAACAGAGCCAGCACATTAAATACACAACATATTGATGTTCTTGAGAACCCTGGAGGGTCTTTACCCTTCCTTGTCAGAGGAGCCTGGCATGCCGGGAGGGAGAAGAGATGTGCTTGGCACGCACACTGAGTGGCGTCTCCGGCAGGTCACAGCCAATTGTCTGCCAAGAGCTGTGCTCTCCCAAAGGATGGAGGGTGAGCTAAGGGGCAGAGGTGCCACTGGACATGTCCCAGAAAGGGTGGACTTGTCCACAGGGAGGACACCCTGAGCTCCACAGACCTGTGGACACAGAAGTGATTTATGGACTAATGACAAGGAATGGGAGCAAGGAAAGGAGGAAGGGAAGGAAAGAGGCAGAAGGGCAGAATGCCACCCAGAAATGGTATTTGTCTGGGCTTGGCCATTCCAGGCCAATATCAATCAGCACATTCCCAAGACTGTGCAGGAGTTAGAGCAAGCTGGGATAGGGCTGTGATGCTTGGCATCTCTCTATTCAAAATGCTCTGGGCTCCAGTAATCTGGCAGGGTAGCTCTGGCTGTCATTTTGTGCATGTTTGCCACAACAAGTGATGCAAGAAGAATAGAGGCATCTCCTCCAGCAAATTCACCACTTCCCTAACAGCATGTCTCCCAGGGTTGCAGGAAAAGCCGAGAGAAGAAACAAAGCAGTAACCCAACCTGGAAGGACAGGACCCCAGACGAGCAAGGCCCTGCTTACATGTTAACTTTACATTCTTTTCTCAAGGTGGCAAAGAGCTCCAAAACTCTGGGGAGAGACCATCTCCCTTTCCCCTGAAATGATTTAACTGTTGAGCACTTAATTTAAGGTTCTTTTGGCATGTGCAGGCTTCTAATAGTAGCCTACCATGTATATGGTGGCTATTCTACGCTGCTCTTTACATACTGCTTCAGATCTTCACAACTCAAGGAGTTATCATCAGGAACCTGAGACTCAGAATTTAAATAAATTTCAGAAGATCACAGAGCTAATAACTTCCTAGACTCTAGTTCAAACCCAGTCCTGGATCTGGTGGTAGTGATAGTTGTCATGATGGTGGTAGTGGTAGTTTGGGTAGTGGTGATGGTATGGGTAGTGGTGGTGAGGGTATTTTTGTAGATCTAGTGATGATGGTGATAGTGTTGGTGGTGATGGTGGTGGTAGTTAAGGTGAGTATAGTTGTGGTGGTAGTTATGGTGCTGGTAGTAGTAGTGGTGGTAGTAGATATGGTGATGATAGTTGTGGTGGTGGTGGTAGTTATGGTGATGGTAGTAGTGGTAGTGGTAGTTACAGTGATGTTAGTAGTAGTAGTATATATGTGATGGTAGTAGTGGTGGTGGTAGTAGTTATAGTGATGATACTAGCGGTGGTGGTAGTTACGGTCATGGTAGTAGTGGTGATGGTGATGGTTGGAGTAGTATTGTAGTAGTAGTGGTGGTAGATATGGTGATTGTAGTAGTAGTAGTTGTGGTAGTTGTGATGGTGGTGGTGGATATGGTGATGGTAGTGGTGTTTAAAGTGAGGATAGTAGTAGTGGTAGCAGTAGATATGGTGGTGGTAGTCACAGTGATAGTAGTAGTGGTGGTCATGCTGGTTGTTATGGTGATGGTAGTAGTAATGTTGGTAGATATAGTGATGGTAGTCACAATGGTGGTGGTGGTAGTGCTCATAGTTATAGTGATGGTGGTGGTGATTATGATAATGGTGATGGTGGCTATGGTGGTGGTAGTGCTAGTGATGATAGGTATAGTGGTGGTAGTGGTGATGGTAGTGGTTGTTATAGTAATAGTTGTTATGGTGATGGTAGTGGTAGTTGTGGTAGTAGTTATGTTGATGGCAGTTGTGGTGGTTGTGGTGGTGACTATGGTGATGGTGTAGTTTTGGTGATGGTAGTGGTTTTGCTGCTGATGCTGGATACTGAGAGTGGCTATACAATTTGAATCAGGCTGGGGGAAAACATTAATAATGCCTTTAAATTAGGTAGTCATAAGCTTCCCAGACTATCAACATTAGACTCTTGCACCTGGCTCCTTAGAGAAGAAGGCAACTCACCATGACCTAGAAGAGAATCAACATATAATTACAATGCACCAATAAATTAATATTTTTAAAAAAAGAAGAGAATCAGGATGTCTGAGCTTGCCCTGGAATTCTGGAGAGCTGAGTAGGCTGGACACTTGGGATGTGACCCTGTGTAGTGCCAAATAGGGGATTTGAGAAGCAATAGGGGAGACTCCTGAGTCTGGCTCCACCCACGACTCCTGTCATCTGTCAGCTAATGCTTGCCCGAAATTCCACTGTTCAATTCTGGTTTAGGGGGTTATACATTTCTTTTTCTCTGTTTGAAATGAAAATTTCTTATTGTTGAAAATTCCTTAGGGGGATTAATGATACTAGGAGGACCCTAGTAAATGCTCTGTCCCTGATCAGAGTCCATTGTCAACTCTGATTAGAAAGGAGAGCTAAAGTCTCCTGGTTTTAGCAATCCCAATCCAGGGAAGGACTTCAGAATAACTCCTGCTCACCTATACATGGATGGAGTCCTCACATCCAGTGAGACCAGAGAGATGGGATGGAAACAGGGAAGAGGGATAAGGTGAAGATGGTGCTGAGGGTGGGGGGAGCGAGCCCTAGGGACACATGTCACCTCCCGAGTTGAGCCAACTGGGAGACTGTTGGACCATACAACAGTCATACAACAGACCATACAATACATGCTGTATTCAGGGTGAACCACCGGACCCATTACTTTGGTCTCTTTATTCTACTCCCTTAACAGGCCAAAGTCATTGGTGTCACACCTACAACTAGAAGAGCAGATCACTCCCCTGAAACCAGTGATATATAATAATAATCATCATCACAATCTTGGTACAGACTAAAATCAGTTATCTTGCATAGCACTCTACAGTTCACAAGCACTTTCCTGGTGACACTTTGACTTGATTGATTTGATTCTTGCAAGAGCTCTAAAAATATGGTATTATTATTATTATTATACAATTTTACAGATTTGGAAACTGAGAAGCAGGGCTTGCCCAAGGTGAGGCAATTAGTAAGCACTGAATCCAGAATTAGAAACTAAGTCACTTTATTAATTTATTCATCAACTAATTATTTTTTGTGATACCGGGGATTGAACCCAGGGGTGTTCTACCACCGCGCTACACCCCCGGCCCTATTTTTTATACTTTATTTTGAAACCAGGTATCATGAAGTTGCGGAGGGCCTCACTAAGTCAGGCTGTTGGTGTACACAGCAGTCCCAGCATTGTGTTTCTGTGATACAACTCTGCCAGTCCCTCCAGAGCCAGGGGCTAAGGTCATGCAGGTCTATAGCTCTCCTCTGTCTCTGGGCCTCTGTAGCTTAAGTCAACCTGTGGTGGGAAATGGAAGAAGTATAAGGAAGCTGATGACGAGGGGATCAGAGGATACCATTTGTCTTCCCTTGATAAAAGGTGTTTTTAACTCTTATCAGGGGTAACTCTTTAATCCTTGCATGGGATGAGAGTTTCATTAAAAATAAAGTTCCAGCCGGGTGTGGTGGCGCACGCTTGTAATCCCAGTACCAGTACTTTGGGAGGCGGAGACCGGAGGATCCGGGTTCACGGCCAGCCTCAGCTCTCTCTCTCTCTCTCTCTCTCTCTCTCTCTCTCTCTCTCTCAAGTAGTGAGGCCCTCGGCAACTTCTGAGACCCGGTTTCAAAATTAAGTATAAAAAATAGGGCCGGGGGTGTAGCGCGGAGGTAGAATGCCCCTGGGTTCAATCCCCGGTACCGTAAAAAAAAAATAAAAAATAAAGTTCCAATTAATTCTGTGTGTATGCTTTTCTGGGTCAGAAGTGGGCTGATTTAAGTTTTTTGTGGGTAAGGTGATCCTAGGGAATGGACACTCACTAATAGTCCTACTAATCGCTGGCCCCTTGCCCTGGGTGAGTTGTTAAATACAGTCTCTATGTGTTTCCATGCTAAGGGCTGGCAAAGAAGGGCTATAAAATTGATTGAAAGATGAAGACAAGGAAAGCACTTGCTAAGGATGGGCATCAGTGTCTTCCTGGGTGGATTTCATGGAGTCTCATCCCTGATTCTCTAAGGCTACTGAAACTGTTTTCCACACTGGCAGCTTTAGGAATGGAGAACAGGTATTCCCACGGAGTTGTGTAGACAGGCACTGACTCAGAACATGAGATCTGAGAGTCACAGGGAGTCTCCATCAACCCTAACCCAAAGGCTCCTTTCCTCACCCATTTACTAATTCTAAGCATGAAGTTCTCTAGATTTCCTCATGAAGTATGGGCAGGTCATCAGCCAATAATGACAAGTTGACACCTCCTAGGGTCTCTGAATCCTCAATACTCAGCCAAAAAGTTTAAACATCCCAGAGACTCTGCATCCTCTATTGGACTTCTGGTAGAAGGAACCTCATTAGAGTGGATCAAGGTGAGGGATGGGAGGAATTGGCATGGGACACCCACAAAAACTATTCTGAGGGATACATTTATGATATGGAGCAGCACCTCTCAAATGCCTTGCACTACAGTGAGCTCTCCATCCCAGCAGGTAGGTGTTCAAGGAGGTGGATGACACACCTGGAATGTGCAGGGATATTTTCTATGCCAAATGGTCCATTGAACACATGATGCCCAACACTACATGACTCTGAGTATGTATGTGCACATGTATCTGAGATAGAAACTGAGCCAATATCAAAACCCCTTTGCATATACTTGATGGCTATTATTTAACAAGCAACATTTGAAGGCATCCATTTCCAGCCTGCTTTCCAGGAGTCAGGATCCATGGCTTCTAGTTCTATCTCTAATTAGTTGCATAACCTCAAACAAATGTCTGCACCCCCTGATCTTTTGCTTCTGTCTTCAGTGCTTGCTAGATTGCTGGACCCAAGGTCCTTTTGAGGTAAAGGACAAAGACCACTCTCTTCCCCAGCACTCCAGAGGTTCACATTGGGTGAGGGTCCACAGTGAGCTTATACATGGTCATAAATGGGAGTGTGCTCCAGAGAGGGCAACAGTGAACAAAGTTTCTACATGAAGATGCATCGATTGTAAGGTCCTGTCAGGTTTAAAGACCTATGATTTTGTGGCATAGGGCAGTGTAGAGGTATTGCAAAGACCTGAGTTCATTACCTTCATCATTGCCCCTCCCAAATAATACTGAATGACCTTTCTTGAATCATTGTGCTTCTTGGGACAGCATTATGTGCTCTGCCTACCTCACGGGATGAATTAAAGAGGCAAATGAACTTAGGTATTTGAAAGCACTTTGGAAAGTATGCAGCACCACTCAAGTGACAACATTAATGTTTGATTAATAGTCTGAGTTTAATCTCTGGACTCAGTTTTTGGTTGACTGAAAAAGATTAGATAGTTCCCCAAACTATTTTTCCCAGCTGCCCTTTACACTTCCTGAAAGTTACAGTCTGCATTAGCTATATCAAACTTGAGGATGCATCAGAATTGGGTGTGTTTGTTAAAACAGGTTTCTGGTCCCTATCCTCAGAGTTTCAGATTCAGTAGGTCTGGGACGAGCCCAAGAATTTGCATGTCAAAGTTCCCAGGTGATGCTTCTGCTGCTGTTGCTGGTCTCAAGACTATACTTTGAGAACTGTTCTAATTCTTTGATACATTTAATATTTATGTAGATTTTTATAGCTTGATTACTTCCAAGAAACCTCATAGTGTGTGTGTGTGTGTGTGTGTGTGTGTGTGTGTCTGTGTGTGTGTGTCTGTGTGTCTGTGTCTCTCTGTGTGTGTGTTTTACTGGAGATTGAACTCAGGGGCATTCTATCTCTGAGCTACATCCCCTGACCTTTTTTTTTGTTTTGTTTTGAAACAGGGTCTCACTAGGTTGCTGAGAGTCCTGCTAAATTGCTGAGGCTGGTCTCAAACCTGCGATCCTCCTGTCTCAGCCTCCCAAGTACTAGGATTACAAGCATGAGCCACCATGCCCAGCTACGTCATAGTATCTCTATAAAGTGGGTATAACGTCAGATAGCTTTAGAGGTGTTTTATAAATACATAGACAAAGGCCCAGAGAACAGAGGGCCTCACAGTCAATCAGTGGTCAAGTAAAAATTAAACCAGGATTTTTCTGAACTTCCATCTCAGTATCTGTTCCATTGGGCTGGACTGCCCCCTATTGGCCTGTCAGTAGAGACCACTAGCCCCCAGAGCTCAGGCCAGTGGCAAGCTGATGACTACCCTCATAGCTCCGCACCATGAGCATCTTCTGGTGGCTGGCGCCTCTGAGGCATCTGCTTGTTTCTGGTGGAAGGTATGTCATCTAGGAATGGGTTGTCCTGCCTCCTACTTCTAGTAGGAACCACCCCAGCTATTCCCTCCCTGTCACTAAGCACCATGTCAGGCACTTGGTCTAATATACAGTCACTGTTCACGGAGACCAAGCCCTCATCCACAGCTTCCTTGGACCACACTTTAGTCAGGCTCCTCTGAGTCCTCTTTTCCACTAGGCCTCATTCTTGGCCCGCAAAGTCCAGTTTTAGCACAGAATCCTGCTACACCAGTTATTCCTCCCCCCCTTCACAGCCAACCAAGTCCCTCTTCCCCCTCACCCATGACAACTAACCAAGTCCTTTCCTTACTCCACACCCTGGCTGTGCATCTCCACAGGTACCATGTGGGCTTGAGTTCAGTATCCCTCCTATTACAGTGGTCTTGAATAAAATCTGTCTTGCCAGACAGAACCCAGGGGGCATTCTATCTCTCAGAAACATACACTCCTAGCCCTATTTTATGTTTTATTTTGAAATAGGGTCTTTCTAAGTTGCTGAGAACCTCCCTAAGTTGTTGAGGCTGGCCTCCAACCTGTGATCCTCCTGTCTCAGCCTCCCTAGTACTGGAATTACAGGCGTGCACCACCACACCTGTCTGGTCTTGCCATTTTTAACAAGTGTCCAGTGTATTATTTTTCTTTAATAACAGAAATGTACTTAATACTCCTCCCTCTGTGCCTAGCCTTAAGCACCAGGGGACAGGAACATTAATGTCTGTTAAAATAGAATGACTTGTCCACCCAGCCTGTGAGCCCTCACTCAGTCCCTGTAGTGATGAGGAAGTTATTCACACCCTTCTAAAACTGTGTTTTGCAAACACCCACACCTGCAGGCTCTATCAGCCCTGGGAAGGGGCCAGCAAAGTTTGGCCTTCCCATACTGTATGGAGACCTGCCCCCCCCTCTTTCTGACCTACTGAGATCTGGGGTCTTGTGGATTCTAGGTGAGGCCAGAACTGGTCCCAGAGAGGGGCTGGCAATGCTGAGACCCTGAAAGGGGGTAAGTCAGAATGGCACTGAACCTTTCTAAGCTGCACATCCAGGAAGGGTGGGTGGTGTCGGGCATGAAAACCAACGAGTGAGCCATCAAAGCCAGCTCTAAGCACTTAGTTTTCTCTGTGAATCCACAGAGAAAGGCTCAATCTTTCAGCTGTAATTTCCCCCCTTCTCCCTTTCCAGATTCACAGCAGTGTTTTTGGGCTGAGCAAGTTTGTCTGCCCTGGTTATTATGGCAGTGGCTGCTCTTGGATGCCTCTGTGTGTGTGTGTGTGTGTGTGTGTGCGCGCGCGCGCGCACGCACGCATGTGTGTAAGAGAGCGTGTGTTCGTGTTTTCTCCAGAGTGACTGGTTTGTGCTGTCATCAGCCGTTGTTTTGGTAAATGGCGAGTTAAACAGATATATCCAAGCGTAAAATCTAAAAAATGTTCCCTCTGGGCGCCCGGGGGGTGTTGTTTGAAATCAACTACATATCAATTGAGCGGCGGCGAGCGGATCCGATGATAAATTCCAGTCCACAGACGCCTTATAAATTACATTTTTTTGTTCGCGATCTTGCCTCATCTCAGCTCCCCAGAGGCCCTTAGACTGAGAACTATGATTGTGTTGGAGGAGCGTTTGCTCAGCTTGAGCGAGGCCATTAGCATTGCATGTGCCAGTGGTCCCTGCGCTCCCCACCTCCCCCTGGCCCCCCCACCCACCCCTTTAACAAAATACAATATGTGCCTGGTAATTTTTCTGTTCATTATCTCATTGTTTTCTGTAAGTACAAGGTTAGATTGAATTACTGCGGGCTCCACTGTCTATTTGTAATTCTCCTTCCATGCCGAGCTGCTAATGAATGGGCAATTTAGTCAATTCTTTGTAACGGCTTCTTCTGTGCGTCAGCCACTTAATTACTCTGAGCCTTTTTCACTGCTGCTTTATTGCACGGAAAGTCGGGGCTGCTTGGAGCGCTTGGCACGGGATCTCCAGCTTCCAAAGAAGAAACAAAAAAAAAAAAAAAGAGGAAAAAATAGTCAGAGGTAACCAGGATTCTGCATCCTCGATGCTTTCTGGAGCGGCTTGAGCAGCATTCCGTGGCCTCAGCCCACACAGCCCCCGCTCTATCTGCACACAGGAACTTATCATCCTCCTTTCTGTCAGTTCTGTGCAGTCCTGGCTGTGGCGGTCACCATCAGGGTGGCAGGAAGGTGCAGGCTCCTGCTCAGAGAACAGCTTTCTACAGGGCTGTGCTGGCGTTTTGAAATATTATTATTAGCCTGATTAGTTGGCTACTTATCCTTTTGTAGGTATCTCCAAACTGTAGCCAAGGGTCCCATTTTGGGACCACCAGTGTTTCCTCTTTGCCTGTGTACAGAATATCTTGCTCTGGAAACAGGGAGGAACAGGGCACGTGTTAATGACCTCATTCAACAAAGGGGACACCAAGTCTGGGCATGTGAAGGGACTTACCCAGGGGCAACAAACCTGGTGTGGTAAAACCAGGGCATGCAGCCAGGCCACCCACAGCCCCTTGTCTTCTTCCCATTCCACTCTTCTCCACCCTACTGCCCAAGGGGAGTTTCAGAATATTATCCTCCAGCAGGGCTGAAGTGTTCCAAGGTAGTAATAAGAGTATGTTGTTCTTCAAGGAAAAGGAGCAGATTTTCTGGTAGCTACCAGGAGGCTAAAAACCCCAAGAAACTGGGGATTCATTTAACAGAACATCAGCTAACCAAGAAGCACCTTTGGATACATCTGTCACACTACCAGGATGTTTCTTTACGCTCCAGAATTAAGATGCATGTGAAATTTCTTGTCCAAACTGGGACACATTCGAAAGTGAGACAAAGCATGGTGGATCATCATGCTAGGACTACAGGAGTAAACTAGGACCACCCAGAGCAAACTGTGCTGTGTGATCACCCGCCCCAGTGATGGAGACAGTGTGAGTACTGAGCCACAGCATCTTCAGACCCGTCTGCTCTGATGGCAATACCAAGAGGAATCTCACCAGCAGGACCCGCCCCTTGTTTACAAACATTCCCTGTTGCTGTGCATCGCGATGATGTATATGAGCCACAGGGAACCTCTGCCTGTATCCAGAATGGATGGATTCAACTAACTGAGTGAGCACTGGCTAGTGATAGAGACATAAGGATGAGAGACAAGATTTTCTGGCACTTGAATCTAACTGCTCTAGCAGAAGGGAAGTAAAACAGGTCTCTGAAAGTTGCTAATCTCCCCAAACAGTCTCCTCAAAGTGCCATCCTCTGCTTCAAAAGCTCTTGCCCCCCTTTGGTGTCTGGCTCCCTTCCATTCTTCCTTCAGATGGCAGCTTAAACACTGCTCCCTCCAGGAAGCCTTCCCTGATCTCTGAGATGACATTGGAGCCTCTTGTTTCCCTATCCCAAGACATCCTGTGCTTTTCTTCTTACTGACCACAGTTAATTGTGTAATGATGTATCCAAAATCTCTCTTTCCCTCCTCCAATTTATCCTGACCTATCTGTATGTGGTCAACAAATACTTGTTCAGTATGAGGTTACATCTAAGCAGCACTGTCTATGCACCAGGCAGTTCTCTGTGACAGGCGCTATTGTTATCTGTATTTTGCAAATGGGGAAAGTGAGGCCAAGAGGGTTAAATAACTTGCTGTGGAGAGGCAGGGTTCAGATCCAGGCAGTCTGGATCTCCAGTCTGGAAGGAGCACAGAGCCTAAAACCTGAAGATGCAACCTCCAGGTAAGGCTCTGTCTCATATCAGCAGCATGCCCTTGGCAAAGTCACTGGCCCCTAGCCACGCTTTGCAACAGAGGTACAATAAACCTCATACATTTTACTATTTTGTCATGAGTGGCAAATGAGTGGTGTTATGCACAAGAGTTTAAAATGCTAGTGTCTACAAATGGCAGGTGTGATTGTTGGTTGAAAGCAGCCTTACTGCCCACCTTCTGCTCAGCCCTCCTGGCGTGTCCTCATCCCCACAGACACTGCACACTGCATTGGTACACCTGCACAACTTCACTCATGAGACCCAGGTTAGGGTGCTCAACTTCTTCCCCTCTGTTGCTACCCCAGGGCCAAGCATGGAGCCTAGCACATGGAGATCTAGGAGAGTGTGTTAGAGGGAACAGAGCCTGCCACCCTCCTGGGTCTGTCTCTAGCTGCTTCCTCTGCTCAAAGTCTTGCTGGGCTGTTCCAGCCCTCTCTAATCGATCTTCTCTGAGCTCCGTTCAGCTTGCACGGTTTGCACTGCATCCTGTGGCACTTGATCTGTCCTGGCTGCACCTGTCTTCTCCATCCTGTTTTCACAACTGCAGGGTTGTGAAATCCATTTAGTGGGCTGTGATTAGGAGCAGGAGAAGAAGGAGGAGGAGGAATAGAAGTGCACAGTAGAAATCACTGGGATGCACCATGCTTGGGAAGGTGAAGGATGAATCAGGAACCTTTTGTTTCAGGTAGATCTGTGCACATACACACAGGTATTGGAGCACAGTGTCAGGTGTGTATCTTCCCCTGAGGCTTACTCTGGGAAGGTTTCTAATCCTCCTCAAGTGTTGCACTTTGTAGGCCTGTGGGAAGGAGTGGGGTGGCCTCTCACACAGCAGTTGTTCACCCCTATGGCACTTTCCTCGCCCACAGGTCTGGTTGGAATGGGTTGTGGTCTCTGCAGGGATGAGGCTCTCAGTGCCACGGTTCCGTGGGGGCAGCCTCTTGCTGCCTGCTTCCCCAGTGCCTGCCCATAATAGAGTTTCCAGGAGGAGATGATGCACATCCTCATGAAGACTTCTTGGGTGGCTGCATGGTCTAGCTCTACTTCGGCTGTGGGGTTTCTTCCAGTTTCTCCACCTCTCCTTTGGGTTTCTGGGTATCCTGCGGTGGGCATAGATTCCTATAGGGCAGGACAACACATATTCTCTCTCCTCTTCGCTCCCATCTGCCACAGGGGAGCTCATAGGACCCTGGAGAGAATCCAATAACAGAAAACATATGCGGCAGGCCTGGCACAAAGGAAACACTTGGAATGTCCTCCTGGATTTCACCTGGTCCTCTGCTCTCCTTCCCAGCGGTAGCTGGGGTGGGGCGGGAGGGCTGGAGGATTCCTGTGAGTGTAGGGCCTGGGCTGCTGCTGCTGCTTTCCAGATCCCAGTGTAGTTCTGTGTGTGCCAGTGGCCTCCTAGAGATGGGCCATGGGCTCTGCACACTGCTGGGGAGTAACACAGGAGCTTCACTTATAATAAGTGTGGATTAAATCTGAATTTCACAGCAAACAGTGCTGGGTATTCTCCCTAGTCAAGGGGCAGATGTATACTGTCCTTATCATCTAAGCAGGCTCCACGACCATAGGAAAGGGACAAGGAGCACAAACACTTGTCCTTATGGAGTTTTCCTTCTGCAGGGTGACAGCAGCCAATTGCAGAGCTCTCTTGTGAGGGGCTTTCTTCTAAGCATTTTCCGTAAATTAATTCATTTCATTCTCTCTATGACTCTGTAAGGTGGATACTATTTAATTCCCATTTTACAGATGAGGAAAATCAATCTAGTTCAGAGCTCCTCCTATGTTCCCAAGGTCACCCAGGTACTAGTCAGCAGAACTCAGATTCAAACCCAGGCAGCCCAGCTTCAGCCTAGAGCCCTAAGGGAAGTCCTGGCCCCTTCAATCATCTTTCATACAGGATGTCAGTCCTTTGGGAAACACCCTGGTCAAAAGCATATATCATGGTTCTAAAAACGTGGATGGGATGCAGAGGGAAATCCGCCAAGCGATGTGCGCATGAATGAACGTATCACTTTGCACTTACTATGATGTATAATTGCAATGCACCAATAAAAAATAAAAAGAATTGGAAAAAAGAAAAAATGTTCCTTCTCTCTGATACAATTTTGAGACTCTAACTTAAAGTAACAATACTGAATCAAGAGTGTGTATTATGCTGCTACCCTGATATGTATCAAAATGTATAATTACAATGCACCAATAAATGAATATATAAAAAAGAGCGTGTATTATGAAGATTTCTTCATAGTATCATTTTAATAGAACAGATAAAATTTACCTGCCAGTAAAAACGTATCTGAATGTCATCGTGCACATCCATTAGATTGAGATGGCCCTTCTCCAGGCTGTTGTATACCCGCTTTATGTACAGCTCCTTCTTGACAATGAGTATATGATGCTATATGTCTGTCTGTCTGACCTCCCACTGGACATTCTGATCGCCAAGGCCAGCGACTCTGGTTTATTCACCCCCGATCTCTATGCTTAACAAGGACGAGCCTGTGTGGAACCCTTGATGAGTATCTATAGAAAGAAGAATAGGCTGAGCCTAGATTCTGGATATATGTTGTTGTCTTTAAAATTCTTTCACCTTTGCTGTATGTTTGAAATTTTCATGTTAAAGTGTTGGAGGGAAGAAAGAGAAGAAGAAAATGTATAAACAAATTACAATAGTATGGGAAATATTTATGCATATGAAAAAAGTCAGCAAACAAAAAAAGATTACACCTGCAAAAACATATATGGAAAAATTGGTGGAAGGAAACAAATAGAATGTTAGAATTTGGGGACAGTGACACTTTTCTCTTTCCTGTATTTTCAATATCCTTTGCAATGGGTAGGTTTTACTTGTATAATGAAATAAATTTCTACTTTTCTACTATGTGTCCTTAGCCCAGGTTTCCACAAGAAAAACAGTGGTTCCCATCTTCAGGAAAGTCAGTGTGTAAAAATAAAGGCAAACTTTGACTTGGTCTTTGCTTTACAGCAGGGTTTCCAGTAGTTCTTTTTTCAAAGGTCAGCCCCTTTAAGACTTTGACAGAGAAAAGACATCCTCATGGCTGATGTCAGGTGGTGTCTGGGCTTCTCCTCGCCTTAGAAGGATCTGGTTCCTCCCAAGAGTGAATCAGCCCTTCCTGCCTATCCCCCCCAGGCTAAGAGCCAGCTGAGGTACCGCAGTCCCTCATCGTCTCCCACAGAAGAGCATAGTGACCTGAGGGAGTGGGTGATGGATGGTCTAGTTCTTAAGAAGAATTTCAGACACAGGATGGCACGGAGGGCAGGAGGGCAGGGAACCTCCTCATCTTACACCTACGGATGACCCTGAAAGAGACTCACAGGTGCTGTCACTCGTTCAACTACCGACCTTGAGTGGAGCCTGTCCTGCCCTGCTCTGCAATCAGCTGTCTGCCTCCTGCCTGAGTCCTGGAGCTCTTGAAAGCAAGGCTGCACTTTGTTTCCTCCAAACCCTCAGCTTCTTCTGTGTGTCTGGCGCTGTGATGCTGAAGTTGCTCATTACCACTTTGTTGAACAGATGAACATAAGAATGGAATTGGTACCTGTTAGAATTCTGTCTTAAGAACAAAGAGATACCATTCTGGGAGTGGGAAGACTTGAAACTTACATCTACTCCAGGCTCTGATTTCATATCCTTTCCCTTTAACAATTTACAAGAGGCAACTCCTAATTAACAGATGGAAAAACTGAGACCCAGAGAAGAAATGTAACTTAGGATTTTACATATGCAAAGCAGGAAGGGTCCAGAGATACTATATCATCTTTTAGACTCCTTAATATTACATATGAGGAAATCAAGGCCCAAGAAGTGAGGCGATGATGGCATAGGCCCCACAGCTCAGCAGTGGTGGGGTGGAGGCAAGAATCTAGTCCCAAATCATAGTCCAGGGCGGCCTAACAATCACAGAGCTCAAGCTGCCCTGGTACCCAGCTCCAGGTTCCCATGGCAACTATGTAGAACAAACCATTCTCTTTGGATAGCATTGACTCATTCTTCATATTGCTTTTCTTTTTCTTTAAGGAGAAATACACTCTTCACCCTCCCCAAATGGACTCATTCATGAAAGTGAGAGACTAGGACACCTTCCAGAAAACAGACATCCAGGCAGGAAATTAAGATCCTGGCTGAAGAAGACTTGGTGAGGCATCTGGACTTGTGAGTGAATCTAAACAAAATTAATGACAGGAAAAGATCACTCTGGAATTCCTAGCATTCCTTGGCTCACCTTTTCTGACCTTTGATGCATATTTTTCCTGAGTAATAACAACCCTTAAACAAAAATGTTACCTGGCAACTTGTAGTTCCCAAAGATATTTTACCACATTTACTTCATTTGATCCTGTAGGATAAGGCAGATATTGCCATTTAACAGATGGGAAAACTGAGGCCCAGAGAGATGAAAATCACAGCGCTGGCATGGAACCCCTCAGCAAATGGAATTCTCCATCTGCAAAGAGAGGCCAAGGGGTGAATGCCTGGTATGTGTCAGACACATGACAGACACCATGGAGACCTCAGTGAGGGCTCAGCCACCCAGGGCTGGAGACAGCACACAATGAGCTAAATGGTGAACTGAAATTTTCATGGGCTGTTGTGATTGTCACGGAGGAAGCACATGCAGCGCAGGATATAGGGCACCTTCAGGATGTCCAGGGACGTATCTCTAAGGGGCTGGCATTTAACTTGGTGTAAAGTCCAGGAGGGGAAGAGTGAGCAGAGGAAAAGCCCAGAGGGAACAGATATGGGGACCTGAGGAGGAGAGTGGTTGGCACCCCTGACGGAGCGACTGGAGGCCAAGGAGGGTACGGCATGGAGCAGGAAGGGAGAAGAGGATGAGATGGGCCTAGAGATGTAGACAGGGGCTGGATTATTTCAGCCCTTACCAGCCATATAAGATGTGTACATGCCATCAAATGCACCATTACTCCTGTATACCTAACATGTGGGCATTCAAATACATAGACATGCATGTGCATGCACACATGTGCACTGACACATGTACATAAACATACATGGTCATGCATAAACATACTAAAGCACATATATACAATCTTCCTATGACATATTGTCATCTTCACTTAAACACACTTACATACCTATATGCACAAAATGCACACTTACTCCCATATGCTCCAAACATGAGCATTTGCACACACAGCTATGCACATACATGCATTCACTTGCACACATGTGATTAACAGATCCACATGTGCACTGACACATAGATAAACACGCATGGACATGCATATATACACAAAGGCACATATACACAATTCTTTTACAAAACATTGTCATTGGTACTTAAATACACTTGCATACTTACACAGACTCAATGCATACTTATATACACATCGCCTATTCATATTCACTCATATGCCCGTTTATATCCATGCAAAAGCACAATACACATTTCCTTGTGCACGTGCATGTTGTGTTTCATAAACACACACATTTATACATGTGTGCACACATGTCTGCCCACACATGCACATGAACAGCCCACAACAAACCCAGCTCAGAAGAGCTCTCAGACACAGATAAACTTCTCTGCTGGTTGGTTATAATCTTTCATTGGAACTGACACGTTGATAGCCCCAGTTTTTCTAGGAAGTGACCTTCATGCCGGCTATTGATTTCCAGTGGCTATCAGGCGCTTGCCACTGGAGCGACAGGCCCGGTCGGAGGTCAGCCCTTAAATAAAGTTTCTGGATTACTAAGCATCAGCCACTTCAATGAAAATGGAAATTGGCAGGTCTGGCTCCCTTTTATGGGGTGGGAGCCTGCTGGTGGGGTTTCGGCCCTGAGTGACCCTCTCTCGCTCCAGCACTACAAACTTGTAGTGCTGTGGATGTCCACAGGTGTCTGTTTTTAGGAGAGCTGGCATGGAGACTGTGGGCGGTGGCAATTGCCAGAGCCTGAAGTGTCCTGCATTCTGCTTTCCAGCAAAGCCTGGGGCTATCCCTCCAAGCTGGCATTCTGGTAACAGACAACTGTCACAGGCCTTGAGACCCACAGGTACTCAAGAGTACTCTTGAGTAGGTGGTGTCACCTCTCTGGGCCTCAGTTACTTCCCTTGTCCCTGTCCCATCCACACACATTCTTTGTCTCTTCCTGTTTCAAAAGGACTGGAACTGAGCTGTGTGCAACCCGTATGGTACTACTGGAGTCTGTGTTCTAAAACATTACAGTGTGTGACCACTGGACTCCACTTAACTAAATCACTTGTTTATTTGATGACCTGAGCAGCCCCCCAGGTTGTGGCAGCATCTTAGAGTCATAGGGAAGGCAGAGGCCCAGGAGGGGAAGGGGCTGGAGGAACTTCATGGTTCTCAAAAGTGTTGCCTTCGTGCCTCCTGCCACATGGAGTTCACACCGCCTTACCAGGTTTTCAGAGCCTGTGACAGCCTTCCAGCTAGACACTGATCACATCTAATAGCCAAACACCACCCAGAAACATGCCCTGTTCTTTCATCTCATTAGTACCTACCCTCTCCTGAAATATACCTCTGTCCCCTCCATCTGTGTAAAGAACATCCAGGCCTCGGCCATAGTCCTCGTCCTCCCACAGCTTGCCAGATCCCCAGCCCACACAAGTCAGAGAATCACTGAACACTCTCTTCTATTTGGCTTTGGAATGTGTGTTCAGCCTTACTTACGAATGTGGATGTGAATAATTTCCACCCCAAATCTAAATTTATAGCAACAACAAAACTTCAATAATTTGGCCTGGCAAAAGCTGAAAAGGCTGCTAGCTCCCATCTTTCTAGTACCCTCCAGAGCAAATGCCAGCCCTTTTCTGCCTCCTGTATGTCTTCTGATGTATAGGTGCTCCTCTAGGACAGAGGAAGCTCACCAAGTGCTGTGTGCATGTATGTCCCTATCACTCTGAACTACATTGTGATGTGAGACTACAATGTACCAATAAAAGTATTTTAAAAATGAGGTTTGTATGTTCTAAGCAGAAACTAGAAATGTCCACAAATGAATTATTTGGCAAAGGATTTGATCCATTCAACAACATCAGAGAAGCAAGAGTTACTGGTGGACCCTGAAACTCAGATGAGCTGTGCATGTTGAAGGGAAGAAGTCCAAGCAATCCAGGTGGGTCTGTAAGCCAGGATCTTAGCCACCACTTGCACCCAGAGCAGGACCAACTGGGGACTCTGGCCTGCTAGAGGCAAATAGGATTGCGATTCAGGAAAGGAGGGGTGAGAAGAGGTCAGGGTCACAATTTATATGTGTGATTAAACCATCTTACTGGCTTATATATAACCTAATGCTTCATTCAGAATCCATAAAACACATCTGGAGATGCATACCCTTGGGACAAGCTTGCTTTATATATAACAAGCATAAAAAATGTTCAAAAAATTGCCACTTATTTCTAGAGAGGGTCTGGGTGACCATTGAAAGACTTATGTACAATTGTTAAAATAACCATAGCAATCATTGACCATGTTTCTATTTTTTTTTTTTGGTACTGAAGATTGAACCAAGGGGCATTCTACCTCCAAGCTACACCCCCAGCCCTTTTTACTTTTTATTTTGAAACAGGGTCTCACTAAGTTATTGAGGGTCTCGTTCAGTTGCTTAGGCTGGCCTGTACCTCTGATCCTTCTGTCGCAGCCTCCCAAGTACTGGGATTTTAGGCATACCCCACCACGCCCAGCTGTTTCTATTTTTAAAATTAAGATATTTCTCTTTATAGAGACCGAATCTCCTGGCGTGTATAGGCTAGGAAATACCCCCACCCAAACAGCACTATACCAATCTGGTAAAGTGACTTAAATGTTACAGGAGTGGCATTGTGTTTTGTTTCTCTGCCTAGGGATCTTTTATAGGAGGGCACTAAGTTCCTCCTCCAACACTGAATCCTGTACATCAGATACTGTCGTGGGGCCAAGGGGTTGTTCCAGGACATGAGGGGAGCCCTAGCGAAGGTGGGCTCCTAGGATAAATAGGGTGGGGGTGGGGAAGTAGAAACAATATGAAGACACAATAAAAGACTCAGCCTTTGTATCAGGCCAAGTGTGCAATCAGAAAACATTCAGGGGCCAACAGCTGGGCTGGCAGAGCACTTACACTGAGAACTAGGACACAAAGCTAGAGCAAGATCCAGCACCACACCTCAAAACGACTGGACTTCAAAGCCAGCTGTGCCACTTCACAGCTGAGCAGCCACTGGCAAATCACTTCCCCTCCCTGAACTTCAGTTTCCTCATCTGCAAAGACGGGTCGGGAATTCCAATCATGCAATAAATGGGTGCAATGGTTAAGCATCATGGTGTTCCTAAAATGCCTGCCATGTATTTAAGCTGCTCAATAAATGGCTATTGTGTGGGGGACATGCAGGTCTAACATGGTTGTAGCTTATATTACCCACTGTCTGATTTATCTCACAATGAGATCTAATCAGTAGTTCTCGAAGGGGGTGATTCTGTCCCTCTCCCCAGGGAATCATTCAGCAATGTCTGGAATAATTTGTTGTTGTCACTTCTGGGATAGAAGTGCCACTGGCACCTGGAAGGTGGAGCCAGGGACATTGCTAAACATCCTACCTGCACAGGGCAGCCTCCTCCACAAAGACTCACCTGGCCTCAAAAGGCAATGGTGCGAAGGTTGAGAAACCCTAGGTCCAGGCCCCTCTCTCTAAGAGATTGTTTTCGAGTCTGTCTTCCCTTTGGCTTAACACAACAGCTTCAGAAACCCTTCCATTTCCTGAACACCACAGATGGGCCTGCAGAAGGAGCTGCCGCCTGCCTCCCTCACCCTGAGGCCACTCAGCCAGATGGCAAAGGGGTCAGTGGCAACCAAACATCTAATGACGTGTGACAAGTGTGGCCAGACAGCAGGCCCAGGCTGGGCCCCTTCGAGGCCACTCATTGGGCAAGGGGGACTCATAAATAACAGCACAGTGACAGCCCAAGTCTTGCTCAGTGGGAGGAATGGAGCTCCACCCGGCTCCCAGCCCTTGGGGCAGGACTTTATGGGACAGAGCTCCAGCAGGAGGGCCAGGCAAGGAAGAGCGACAGGGCCGAGGAGCCATGCGCAGGGTATGGGAGACAGTGAGGGGCTTATCCCTGTGGCATCTGTCCTGACAGTGACTGGCTTTGTTGCTCTCTCCTTGACAGCAACTCTAATTTCTGACCCAGTGCAATTTGGGGCTCCACGGGAAGCAGGGGGTGTGGTGATGAGCTTGTTGAGCACTAAAATTTGAATCTCAGATCCTCTCGTTTTACTAAATACGCTTGAGCCTCCATCTCCTCACCTGTTAAATGGGGATATTTGGGCAGCAAATATGTGGGAAATTATGAACAAAGCAACAAATTAATGGAAGGGATGATGATAATAATAATGATTATGGTTATTCAATCATTTGGGAGATAAGAATTTATACTTGAAAAAAATATACCTTCTAATGCCCTAAAATATTAATCAGTTTTTAGGTTCTTAGGCAGCTCCAAATAGGCTTTTTGCAATAATAGTAATAATGATTCCTATATTAAATAGCACTTTTATTTTCACATTTATTTTTCTCAAGCCTCATGTGGCTTAAAATGGGACCTGTTTCCAATGATGCGTATTCTGCTAAAAAGAGAAAAAAGATGAGCAGCTGGCACGCAGATCAACTCTGCTTTGCTGTTTATTGGAGCCGCGGTTCACTGGGGTCACAAAACTGAGGCTGGTGCCTTGAACCACAACATTTGGGGCTTAGTTTTGGCATTTACAAAATGGGGATGATAATCTCTTCCCAACCATCTCAGGGCTGCTGTGTCAGTGAGACCAACGCACCTGGAAGCTCCGTGGTGCGGTTAAAGCGTCATCCCACAAGGGAGTCTTAGCACCACAGTCATTATCTTCATCATCATTATTAATTATTACTCATAATGGTGTTTGCAAGATGGAGTTCCTCCAAGCACCATTTCTGTGAATGGTGTTTGTACACTTTCACAAAAATCTCTGCATGCACCTGGCGAAGACACTGACCCTCAGTCACTCCTTCTGGAATCTAGGCTGGTGCTTTAAGATTCTACACAAGTCCCCTCCCCTTTCCTTTTACTTCAGGCTAGAAAGCTGGACTCCAGACAGGACCACCTCCCCCCACCCCCTTCCTGGACCAGACCTTGTACGTCATCTTCTATAGAAATGGCTCTCTTGGCCCAAGACCTCAGATGCCAGTTTTCAGCCAGGAGCACATTTTTGCAGGGAGGGTTATAAATCAAAACCTGGGTTCTAATGAAACTGCTGACACAACGTTAACTGTAACAGAGCTCGCCCAGGCACCACTTGCAAGAAATTAGAGGTGCAGAGCGGGTGTGGGAGGCACCAGGGCACGGAGGGTGCTGGCCTCAGCCCTCCCCTTCTCCCTTTGTCTTCTTTCTTTCCCCCTCCCTCCCACCCAGGCCTCCTTTTTCCTTTATAATTCCTATAAAATCTCTGCTGTCTCACTCCGCAGCTCCTCTGGGAATCAGCCTCGTGGTGGAGTTGTAGACCCTGCTGGGGTGGTTCCCTAAGCGCCCTGTCTCTTCTTGGGAGGGGGACAGTGGGGTAGGGCCTGCACTGTCCAGGCAGCAGAGGATGTCGAAGGCAAAGCTCTGGATTCAGATAGGACACTGGCCGACTGCATAGCCTTGGATAAAATATGCAACCTCTCTAACCCTCAGTCTCTCCATCTGTAAAGTGTGGATAATGACAGCATCTCCCTTCAAGGCTGTTGAGAAAATTAAATGAGATAGATAATGCCAGATTAGCTGTTCTAGTCCAGGGGGACAAGGAGAGCAAAGGGACAGCTGTGGACTGGGCTGCTGAAGAACTTTCTGGCTACCTGCCATGGGCCATCCCCTTATCCAGACTGAATCATAGATGCTTCCAAGGTTTGATTACAGATAGATGAAAAGGGGAACATCTATCCCAAATATCTTTACCATTGATGTCATCTACTCACCCTTAGCAAGTTGTCTGTATGGAAGTTCTTCCAGGCCTGGAGTGAGGCTGGGTGTGTGGACTCCGCTCTTCTCTGGGAGAGGAAGGTCCTGAGTCCCCAATTCGTCAACACGGGAGGCTGAGTTGACAGTGGGCCTGTACTTCCACTGGCAGATGAAGTTGCTAAAACACCCAATATAAGTTAATCCTCAAGCCACTGACCAGATGGGAAGGAAATCCCACTTTCCCTAAAAAATTTCCCTGAGACCCCCAGTTCGTCCTCATGTCTCCTGCAGCTTTTGCTATTTTTGTTGCTTTTTGGGCACAGCCCCCCCCCCCATTAGACTGTAAGCCTCCCAAGGGCATGGAATATATCTGTGATTTCTTGAAATTTCTTAGAGGGCCTTGCTTCACCCAGTTCTGATGGCCTTAGAATCTTTCTTTTATTTTATTTATTTATTTATTTTTTTTGCGGTACCGGGGATTGAACCCAGGGGCGTACTACCTCCGCGCTACACCCCCGGCCCTATTTTTTTATACTTTATTTTGAAACCGAGTCTCACGAAGTTGCAGAGGGCCTCACTAGGGAGAGAGAGAGAGAGAGAGAGCTGAGGCTGGCCGCGAACCTAGATCCTCCGGTCTCCGCCTCCCAGAGTACTGGGATTACAAGCGTGCGCCACCATGCCCGGCCTAGAGTCTTTCTAATAGCAAGGATTTCTTGCTGGTTCATGTTAGAAATATGCAGGAGGTTAGCTGTTGTCCTGCTCCATGCCCCTTTCTACTCGAATTTATGGGCCAGAGCAGGTCCCATGGTTGACAGGGAAGGGATATAATCCTCCCACTGAAGATGGACTTAAAGGGAGAGGCAGCAAATATACTGAACAATAATACAACCTATCACAGACCTCAAAGAGAATTTCCTACAAAGCTTGTGGGTCAGTAAATATTTAATGGGGGAACCTGAGCCAAATGTCTTAAGACAGAAATATTTGAACACATATTATTGGTGTGGTTGTTTGATCTACCTAACTAAATATTGGTATATTGATTCTTATAACCAGCAACAAACTGAAACCAAATCTGGCTAGAACATGATTGAACCATGCTAGACAGGCACTAGTTCTCTTGTGGAAATGCTGCTGTGGGAAGCTGAATTAGACTGATGTGGGATCCCTCTGAATTAGACTGATGTGGGCTAGCAACAAAGAGTGGGGTAGGAGCTATAGGGAGAAAGAGATTGGCTTCATAGAAGAAAATGTTCCCAGTCCTAGAGAATCCCAGCTGAGCAGTCCTGGCTCCATGGGGCAAGAAGACAGGGTCTGTCTTTGAGGATGCCATGGGGGGATTCCTACAGAAACTTGGAATAGAAACCTCAAACTGACTCTTCCAGCTTTAAAAGTCTTTCCCAAAGCTCAAAGGAATATACATTTCAGTTATGAGTAGGGGTCAGGTAAGACACAACCTGAATACCACACTGTGAGAGGCCAGAGAGAGGAGACGGGGGCAGGGTTTCCTGAAGGAGCTGAGGTTGCAGCTGGGTACCAAAGGTCAGGATGTGTAGGGTTGGGGTGGGGGATTGGAGGATGGGAGTTGGAGAGCACAGGGCAAAGGCTAGGGTCAGCACAGGGATGCTCAAGGTGGGGCCCCTCCCACTTCCCTTCTCCCTCTGGACACCGGGAGGAAACATATACACTCTGGTGTGGCTAAAAGCAGCCACCAACATGTCCTGAGGCTTTCCCCATCTCAGGTTTGCATCTCATTTTCCTGCAAACTTTTCTTTTTTTCTTCCCTTTGACATTCTGGCTTTTGTTGGTATAACCTCAATTTCTTGCTGCCTTTCAAAGCCTTTCTTCCCCAAATAGAGGAAAGGAACTTTTCATATCATGCTGGGTCTTTAGCCAGGCCAATCGTCTTTGCAAATCAGCCAGGGGCTGGGGCAGCTGGGCAGAGGAGGCTGGGCAGAGGGCGGGAGAGTCAACAGCAAGAGGAAAAGCAACTGCAACTGATGAGGGTCCCCGAGGTGATTTGCAAATCTGCTGAAATCCTGAACAAGCTTTGATTTAACCCAAGCTTGAAATGGCTTTTATTTACTGTCTATTGTGGAATAAATGACATCTCATAAACAGGCTTTATCCATTACTCCAGAATGGAGAGCTCTGTGTTAGGGACATTTTATCCTCTTGATATCAGAGGAGATATGCTGGGGTATGTTATTACAAATAGAAAAATCAATGCTGAGACACACACATCTAAAATTTCATTTTCGTCCAACCACATTTACAAAGGAAAAAAAAAGGCAATCGCTAATAAAAATGACTCCAGAACCAGAGGATTTACCAAGCCTGAGTGAAGGACCGACTGGGACCAAGCTCAGACAGTGAATAAATCTGGCTCTGCCTTGGGGCCATTTCCTGCTTGCTCTCCCAGGTGGCCCAGCCCTGCCTGGACCTGGGTGTGGGATGGGGATAGCAGAGCATCCTCTACCCAAACACTGCTAATGTCCCAGACACCACCTCTCTTGCTATTTCCACTCCTCACTCCAAACACAAACTACACTTGGCCACAGACCACATGGAAAAATACCAGAAATACCCCGATTCCTCTACCACCTTAAGGGCTGGGACTTGGAATCCTCTGGGTAGGGTGTGAAAGTGAAAAGACCCCCCCAGGAATAAGGAAGCAGGTCGCTGCTGGACTGCAAGGAAAGGCTCAGCCCTGCCTCTCCTGCTTGGAGCCATTTCCACCCACCACCTCCTCTTTCAGAGATAGGATGGAGTGCATAAATACTTCTAGCTTTTCATAAAATTTTCTTAAAGTCACCACCCCTAGGGCTCCATCACACTGTGTAACCCTGCATTGGGTGATTCTCTGATTTACAGTCTTGTTGCCCCACAAGGTGGTAAGCTCGATGGGGCTGGAGACCAGGTTTGCTGATACTCTGTTTATGTTTCCAGTGCTGAGCACAGTGCTTAGCACATAATAGTCACTCAATAAGTACTAGTTTAAGATATGCCTGTGAGATGTTCAGGCTTGCAGTAGGGTGGAACATGGCTGCCTAGACAATGTGGCTGTGCTCCAAACCAACCCCAGCTATTGAGAAGAAACACCCTAGTTCTGATCAGCAGCTTCAGCCTTGAGGCCTAAAGTGGATTGAGTGTGCCGGTTTCATAGAGTTATGTTTGACTTAGAAATGTCTAATTCCACGGGTTTAAAAGGGGGGAGGGGGTTAGCCGGGCATAGTGGCGCACGCTTGTAATCCCAGTACTTTGGGAGGCAGAGACCGGAGGATCCGGGTTTGCGGCCAGCCTCAGCTCTCTCTCTCTCTCTCTCTCTCTACTTAGTGAGGCCCTCCGCAACTTCGTGAGACCCGGTTTCAAAATAAAGTATAAAAAATAGGGCCGGGGGTGTAGTGCGGAGGTAGAATGCCCCTGTCTTCAATCCCCGGTACTGCAAAAAAAAAGTGGGGGGGAGGGGGCAGTAGATGACCTGGATTTAAGTCCTCATACATGATATCCTGACCTGCTCCTGAAAAAAAAATGCTGAAAACGTCCAAACCCAAACAACCATTGGTCAGATTGGTGTATAAGAATGGACAGCCAGGCACACACCCAGGCCCACTTCTAGAGAAAGAGCACAGACTCTGCATTTCAGAACTACAAAAGTGTCAAGGATCAATCTAATGCCATCTCCTTAAAGATGGAAAAACTAAGGCCCAGAAAGGGAGCTCCTTCACCCCAAGCCCCACAGAATATTATGACCACATGGACCAGTGTTTGAAATCTGTGAGCCCAGTCCTCTGCTGTGCCTGGGAAGAATCCTGGCAGAAAATATAACAAGAGAGAAGGAACCTGGCCGTCATTGCAAAGACAACCACAAGGGTGGTCTTTTCTGTTGAGGTGACCGTTCTTGGAATAATCAAGAAAGGATCGAAGAGCTAGAGAGTATCCATGCAGTGCAAATGGTGTTTTTGCTGTCGTAAAGAAGCACAGCTCTTGCTTTTCTCTACAGACTTTACTTGGTTAAAGGCCACTAATCAGAATTGGGAAAGGCTGACTCCTGAAGAGACAATTCCTGTGAGCTGTGTCCCCTCTCCCCACAGGGGACACCAGCTGTCTGTTTCTTCCCCGAGTGTTTCATAAAGGTTTGAGAGAACAGCCTAAGCCAGCCAATACAGTGGCGATTCTGCCTGAAACAGGCGGCAGTATTTAAATAAGGTTTCAATAGGAAGGCAAAGTCTCTTTGGACTTGGTCTGTGATGTAGTTATCAGGAGGAGAAATTTGCAGAACCTATTACCTGCCACTCCTTACCCCAGGAAATCCCTTGTTTGTGGAATGTGAATCTCTCCGGCTTTTGCTGGCTTTTTCTCCCCGATTGTCCTGGGTAAACAGCTGCCTCACGCTGTGTGTTTATAAGAAGAGGCATTTGTGCGGTTGATTGTTTAGAGGTTTCGGCAGAACACATGTGCTCTTTCTCTCTTCCTTGACTTCTCTCCATGCCTCCTGCTCCTCCTGAGCAAACAAACACCCCCTCCCATGTTGATTTTGGTTCTTTGTGTGTGTGTGTGTGTGTGTGTGTGTGTGTGTGTGTATGACTAGTTACTGGCCTTCTTAGCCAAGTGAGCCTTCGTCTTGAGTCTTCAAGGAGTTCAACCCCTCCCCCAATGGACCAAATCTCTCAACTTTGCTCCTAGAAAAGAGCATGGAACACAGTTTCCTTCTATCCTCTTGTCTCTTTATGCTGCTTCCTGGCATGGCTACCCCGGCCGCTGGTGAATATCGTCACAGTGAACACGCTATTAACTGGAACTCAACAAAGTCCCTGGGTGGTAGAAAAAAGTTTTGTGCATCACTCTAAGTAAAAACAAAAACACGCAAGAAAATACTGTTATCAAACAGTAAGAATTAAAAAAGGTTAATTCTCATTAAGAAATTATCAAAAAGACAGAAATGAAGTGTATTAATCAGCTTTCCATCACTGTGAAAAAATGTCTGAGAAAAACAACTTAAAGGAGGAAAGAATTATTTTGGGTCATGGTTTCAGACTATGGCCCCTTGGCCCTATTGCTATGGGACTGAGGTGAGACAGAATATCATGGTAGGGAGGGTGTGGCAGAACAAAGGTATTTACCAGGCAGCAGAGAAGGGGTGTGTGTGGGGGGGGGGAGAGAGAGAGAGAAAGTGAGAGAGAGAGAGGAAGAGAGAGAGAAAGAGAGAGAAAGAGGAGAAGGGATGGCAACAAGGTATACCATTCTAGGACATGCCCCCAGTGACCCATTTGCTCCAACTAGGCCCCCATCCTATCCTACAACTTCTACCACCTCCCAATAATGCCATCAAGTTATGGACCCATCAATGGATTAATTCATTATATTAATGAATTAATATATCCAAGCCCTCATGATCCAATCACTTCCCAAAGTCCCACCTCTGAACCTTGCTACACTGGGGACCAGCCTTCAACACATGTGCCTTTGGAGGATGTTCTAGATCGGAACTATAACACAAAGCTTGGATTAGATTTAATCCAGGGCCTCATCTCCTTTACTTACATCTACAGCTTGGACAGTGGGCACTCCAGTCTTCCAAGAAATGCCCAGAAGGCCCCTGGGCAGCCAAGAAAGGTCTGTAATTTAAAATAGTAGGGACTTCCAGTCAGGGAAGGAGAACCAGATAAAGAAATGTTTCTTTTTTTTTTTTTTTTTTGCGGTACTGGGGATTGAACCCAGGGGCGTTCTACCTCCGAGCTACACCCCCAGCCCTATTTTTTATTCTTTATTTTGAAACAGGGTCTCACTGAGTTGTGGAGACCTCAGGAATGTTTCTTAACAACCCCAAATGGCTTTCTGCTTTATCTCCAGCTCCTAGAAAGCTCAGTCCACATTCTACTGCTCATCCTGGATAGTCTAGTATGGTGAAAGTTATAACTCAGATCACCTGATCTAAGCCAGGTGACAGTTGAGTGCACCTTGAATCGGTGCTGGTGTCGGCTCAGACTCTGACACTGCTGGGCTGCTGACCTCAGATCCATCACTCAGAGTCTCTGGCCTCCATTGTAACCAACTTCTTGCAGCCTTCCCACAAGTAAGGGTCAGAGACTCCACGAAGTAATTAGGTCACACTAGATTGCAACTTCTGTTGAGTTTTTCTGTAGATGTGAATGCCCTCTGAGAACCTCTACAGTATGCGCTGGTGCCTGGTGCCCCCTGAGTGGCTGGCCTTACTATTGTCATTTGCTGGAGAAGCTGGAGAAATGCAGTCAGGCTCGTGGGAGGGGAGTGAGCTTGCCTGTGCTCAAAGGACAGCTCCAGCTTTATTCATAACACCTCCTCTAATTTATTTAAGGAGAAGCAAACAGCAGAACTTGTCAACAATGATCAATGCTAGGTGGCTGTACACAAGTGTTTGTTAGATGGTCATCGGTGTGATCTGAATTTTTTTATAATTTTTCATTTCTCAAAATAATTATAATCGGATAAAGGCAGTGTATATTCACATGGCAATTGCTTCCGATCAGGAATGTGTTGGGTATTTTTATTGATAAACTAGATGGTAGAAGGTAATCACTATTTTTTAACTCTACCTAACCTATACTTTTTGTGTATATATATTATATATGTACCTTTGTATATATAATATATACATATGTAATATATAGAAAGTATGTTATATATTTATATATACTTTGTATATACATTATATATACTTTTTGTATATATATATATGTGTGTGTGTGTGTGTATACAACCACACATATTATAAACACTATTGTAGAATGACAAGATAGAAATGTTGCTGTTAGTTTGGTAAGTACCACTTCCCAAATAATGAAAGGATCCACAATAGAAATATAATTTGAGATACGTGTATAATTTTAACTTTTCCAGTAGTCACATTTTAAAAAGTAAAATGAAACATGAAATTTTTTAAAGACTATACTTTATTAAACCCAATACATCTGTTTTATTGTTTCAACATGTAATAAAAATTAAAGATTACTAATTTTTTTGGCACTAAGTCTCGGAAATCCAGTGTGTATTTTACACTTGTTGCAAATCTCAATTCTGATGAGTCAGTGATCCAGGGCAGCAAGTACCAGACCCTTTTCCTGGCAGGCCCCATGGGCTGAGGACACCGGGCTCTCCTACTGCATTGAACTTTCAAGAAAAACCTCACATCATGCCATCTAGTCTCTCCTGCTCTGGGGACCCTCACTCAAAGGGAGGGGCCACCCACCCCACCTCCAAGGAGTCAAGAAAAAAGGATATGGGGCTGCTATTTTTCTAAATTCCAAGTAGTGCAGGGCTTTCTGCAAGCAGAGGAACACTCCTTGGCTCACTGGCTCCTTCTCCCTGCCCACTGAAGACCTGCAGGCCAGTTTGCTTTTAAAGGGATGAGGTGTGGATGGTTTGGGAGAAAATGACAAGCAATAAGAAACAGTGCTTGTGGTATAAAGAGGCCAGCTCCATAAACCCCCTTGCTGGCTCTTTGTTTCAGAGACAGACTCATAAAACACTTGCAGACAGGTAATGGATGCTCTGGGGCCTCCTGGCCCATGGCAACCTCGGGCAGCATGGGGCCCTGGCCTGGGAGCAGAAGGCAGGACTCAAATCCCACTGGGAAGATGCCTGCTCCCTTGTCACACTGACAAATCCATACCCCTGGCTGTGAAATCAAGTCCACTGGGTTATTCTGGGGACAGTTAAAAAAATCCCTAATCAGATTTGAAATATGATATCACTCCTGGAGGAAGACTGGGACTCCTTCTCCTGGGGAGGCATGTGCTGGATTCCAGCAGGGACCAGGACCTGAGCAGTACATCCTCCCTGCTCAGTGCCCACCCCACTCCAGCTGTTTATGAGGGGTGATGTTTGCACAAGAGACTTGTCCCTTAAACCAAAAGGACAGTGGAACTGAGGACCAAAAATACTATTCGGGGTTTCCAGGGATAGACACATAAAATAATAGGACAGGTAGGACATATATAGGATATGTATGAATAGGATACATATATCCTATTAGAGAGAGAAGTCAGGCTACATTTGCAACCATAGTTTCATGCAAGCCTGAAGCTTGGAGGCTGGTAGGAAAGGTGCAATTTACCTTTGGATGGTGAGGCTGAGATTCCCGTTTAAAAGTCTAAGCCGGCTGATTATTTATTGATGTCTCTCTCTCCATAGCTGTCTGACTCTAACTGGTTGGAAGAAGTTCCTGTGTGCCTAAAGGATTTTTTGAATTAAGTTCTTTTCAGTCATTTTCCCCTCAGGTGTTAACCAATGAGACTCTACTTTGACAAAAGTCGGCTTCCCCACCCCCACTCTCTCACTTATTTTATGTTCTGAAATAAAATTAAGTACCAGGAGAGAGGCTATCAAACAACTGGGCCTGACATGGTTATTTGGCATTCATTTTTTATTTACAGAAAGGGGGAGAATAATGCATTGAAGCCACTCATATTTTACAGTGAATATGCCTCCAAATCCTATTGGGACACAAACATGGGCAGTTTAATGAATAAACAGGGCTCATTCTAGATGACTCTGACCAATAGTGCTCCTGCTGCTAGCCCAGAAGTGGTCCCCAAAGTTGCACATTTTCCTCAATTGCCTGAAGTCAAGCAGGTTCAGCCTCCCTAAGACTTCAGTTGATTCATCTATAAAGCAGAATGATATTTCCTTATTCACTGCAGGGCAGGGGACTGAGGTCCCTTCCCATTGTTGTACTTTTACTTCCATGAGCTGCAACCTTCTTTTCAAAGACTGTCCTTCAAGTAACCTCTACCCAAGCAGCCCAGTCAACTCCTTATTTTGGTAAGAATTCCTTCACCCCTCACACCTGTCCTCCCTCCAGCCACCCCATCTCATCCCATTATATAGCAGCCAAATGAATCTTCTGGAAATGATGGGCTGATAAATGGGGAGCACTTGGAGAGGCTAGAAGAGAAGAATTGGGGGCCTGTGAGGAACTTCCTTGAGGGACTTGGTACCCCCTGAATTGAAGACTGGCATGGGAGTCCTGGCTGAACAGTGCTGTGGGGGAATCTCCATCAGATCACCCCTGCTCCAGCCAGGCCTCCCCAGGCAGGTTTGTACAATACTTAGTTACCATGAAGGGATATAGAGTTGCAGTTTGAGAAGTATGTGTTTGCTATGGGTTGGGTCTGAAATGTGTCCTCAAAAGCTCATGTGTTGAAAGCATGGTCCCCAATACCGCAAGGTTCAGAGGTGAGGTATGGTTGGAGGAGGTGGATCACTGGGGGCAGTGTTGAGGACTTTATCTGTCCCTTCCTCTCTCTTTGTCTCTCTCTTTCCCCACTACCCCTCTGCTTCCTGGCTGCCAAGAGTTGAACAGTTTTCCTCTGCCATGCCCTGCCACCATGATGTTTTTGCATTGGAGCCAGCCAACCATGGATTGAACCTCTGGAACCATGAGCCCAAATAAACGTTTCCTCCTCTAAGTTGTTCATGTCAGGTATTTGGGTCACAGAAAACAAAGCTGACTAGCATAGTGTTGTCAGTAAGCATGACTTGACAGCATATCCTCACTCAGCTAGCCCTGGGCTAGACCTTTTAGTAGACTTTGGAGTCTGGCACAACTGATTCAAATGCCAGCCCCATTGTGAAGCTGCTTAATCCCACTGAACCTCAGTTTTCTCATCTGAAAAATGGGACAATACTACCTACCTTGAGCAGTTGTAAAGATTAAAAGGAGATGATACACTTGGAGTCGACATTTGGTCCATAATAGGAGCCAGGAAAAGTACTTCAGTTTAATTCAACAGGCTCTGCTCTCAAAACTCTGTTGGGCATAAAGCAGTCTCAGAAGAGTGAATAATTGCAGGAGTTTGTTATTAAAAGTCACTAAAGGAGGCAATCCATATAGGTTTTAGGGATTAAATTGAGTTGTTCTTATCTAGGGTAGCCACCTTCAAGGTTTCCTGGTTTTTAGCAGTTGGTCACCCTAGTCCTTGCCTCTGGAATATTCTTGGCCCCCTGCCATCAGTTTGGTATATTGCTGTATCCCAGACTCCCTTCTTCCCTCTCTGCTGTATCCCTCCACCACACTATACCCTACCTGGCTGGCCCCTAGCATTCAGGTGAATCCTTATGGTTCAATAAGGTACATGCTAATACCTATCTCTCCCACAGAGAAAAGGGTTGACTCTAAATCACCCCAGTCTCTGGCAGAAAGTTCCCTTCAGACAATCAGAGACAAGGCCCCTGGGTGGGATTTCTATGTGGAAAGTCCCTATCTTCCTACTCTCCAGGGGGATGCCTAAAAGTTGTTGGCTTTCATTCACTAGCTCTGGGAATACAGCATCAACCCTCACAGAACTTTCAATCCACTAGGGGAGACACACAGTTTATCAACAATCATACATGCATCAGGTGGACGCAACCTTGACCTAAGCTGTGGGAGGACTTCCTTGTGGTGGGGGTGGAAGTGCTCCTAAGAGCAGGTATTGATGAGGTAGGGGCTGGGATAGACAATGGTGAAGACCTGAAGCAGCTGAAGGAGGAGGAGGACTGGGTGTTTCAGGGAAGGAGTTTTAAAATCCAATGTCTGAAGAAAAACTCAACTGGTTCAAATCCCAGCATCGCAGGCAAGCTCCTTGACTTTCCTGAGCCTTCATTTTTTGTCTGAAAGATGGAGACCCAACTGACTAGTCACTTGTGGTTCCACTTTCTCTGGTGGCCAAATAACTGAGTCTGGGATGCAGCTGGCCAGGGTTGGGGCCTGGAAGGCTCTAAAAACAGATATGCTATGCCCTCAGAGCCCTGAGATTATAGACTGTCAAGCCTGAGCCTTGAGACCGCACTCTCTCAGGTTCCATCCCCTGAGAGAGCCCTGTCCACCCAGAGGGGCTTCCCTGCCTCTGTGTGTGTGTGTGTGTGTGTGTGTGTGTGTGTGTGTGTGTGTGTGTGTGTAGAGCATTTCCAAGGTAACAAAGGCCAGTGCTTCTGATTAAAAAGGGCAGGGTCAACTCCAACTGAGGAAAGTATTAGGGCCATTTTTGTAGGCAGGTGAAATGCAATACACTGTACTTACAGAGTATGTTTGGTTTCTCTTTCCCACCTCTTCATAAGAATGTTCCAGGAAGTATTCCATGAGTTTCTCTTTCTGAAGCAACATGTTCCTTCTTCAAACACTCCCTGAAGAGCTGTGGATGCTGTTTTTTAGGACACTTACTATGATCTCCCTGGTGTTATGACTATTTGTGCTCCTGTCCAACTAGATAGGAACACAAACATAATATTTATTTTCTATCCCTGCTTAATCCCTAGAACTAGGGTAGAGCACCTTAAGAGTCAAATCAATTAAGCTGAATGAATGAATGATCTGTACCTGAATGAATGCATGGCATGAATATAAAAGGGTTTTCCCACAGCCCCTTAGCACAGAACTCTTGCCACTACGTATGCTTTTGGCCCCAACCTCTCTCCCAGTCCCTCCCCACTTCACAATCCTAGCTGATTTCCACTTCTTCTCTTCCACTGCTTCTCTGGTTTGATATTGTCATTGGAATAGCTTAGATGAACCTTGGTCACCTTGTATTGGTGACATTATTAGTAGTGACAGGTTCCAGGGCATACCTTATATGCTGGATATGGCTGTTTGGTGGCCAAAATGGAAGGTTAATAGGTAGACACCTCCCCAGTCTGACCTTGTTACTGACTCCATACTCATTCTGAATCTCTTCAAGCCCCATGAGATTAAGACCTCTTCTGAGTGGCTCAGGGATGTGTGACTACATTTAGAAAAATACAAGCCATAATTGAATCAGTGGCTCCATTAGAATATTAAACAATGATGGTAATAATATGCATCTCCAAAGCCATCTGTGTCCATAGAAAACCTAGTATACATATTTGGTGCCCTCCCAGGAGTCAGATGGGCTGAGGAAGCCTCCTGCCCAGCAATGAGGATGCTGGCCACAGGGATCCCCTGTGCCTCAGGTTCTAGCCAGCGAGAACAGTAGAAACGAGCTCTGGGCCCACAGGTGAAGTCTGTGGACAAGTAGAGGAAGAAAATGAAGTCAGTTTCATTCTCTAGGGCTAATAAGCCTTATTTTGGATTCCCCCACTGCTCTACAACCCCATCATACTGCTTCCCCTGAATGTCCTTGGTCAGATTGCTTACTCTCTTAAAGTCTCTGTTCCCACATCTATTAAGTGGAGCTAATAATGCCTTCTTTACTAGATTGAATAAGAAAGCTAAATATTAAATCCTAGCAAAGTAACTGATGGTACTCAATAAATCTGCTTATTTCCCCCACTCCTTCATTTGCTAGACCAGAATTAGTTACTGAATAGAAACAGTATAGCTAATTGGCCCAGCCATAAACTGGTATCTCTACCCTCACATACGGTATATAATAACACAAGTCAAAGAGAGAAGCTAAAGGATATATCACAAGAAGTTGTGAAGAGAACTACTGGATAACTGAGGCTATTTGCATACTTAGTATCTAGCACTGAGCTGGACAGGGTTTGTTGGATGGATGGATGGATGGATGGATGGATGTAGAGGGATGAGTGGGTGGATAGATAAGTGGATGGATGGATAAACAGGTAGATGTTACACTATGAGGACACTCCTTTGCATCCTGATGCTATAATTAGGAAGCAAAAAAAGGTTACACCCCATTGCAAAATGCTGATGTCCTTATTGCCCCAGGAACCTGTCAGCTCATCCCAGTCTCTGTCTTTTTTCTGGGTTGGCCTTTTGTTACCTGGAAGTCCTATCTCTTTTGTCTATCCTAAATTATTCAAAATGTTGCTCAAGTTCCACTTTCTCTTCAAAGTCTTATTTGTCTATCCCGAATCCTTCAAGATCTTACCCAAATTCCAAATTTCTCTGCAAATTCTCTGATCAGATTGTCTCATACTTCTCTCTCCTTTCCCTGAACTTGTCAATACTGAGCCTGTCCTGCATCATTTGATTTTTATTGCTAATTTTCAAGTTTGCATCTACTTCCTAAACCTGAAAGCAGAGAGTGTGTTCTAGGCATTTCTCATAGTATTTAGCACGAGGCTGGGCACATGTGTCTATAGCACAAAGACTGTAGAAAAGGCACAGTGAAGTTAGCTAATGCTATTTCTTTCTTTCTTTTCTTTTCTTTCTTTCATTCTTTCTTTTTTTTTTTGTACTGAGGATTGAACCCAGAGTCATTCTACCTCAAAGCTACACCCCCAGCCCAATTTTATTTTTTATTTTGAAACAGGATCGCACTCGGTTGCTGAGAGCCTAGCTAAGTTGCTGAGGCTGCCTTTGAACCTGCAATCCTCCTGTCTCAGCCTCCCAAGTACTGGGATTGCTATTTCTAATAATGAAAGTTGATGATTACTGAGTGGTGCCAGGCACTGCACTTTCAATACATTGTGTAATGTAAATCTTACAACAATCTTCTAAGATTGGCATTATTATCTCCATTTCACAGATAAGGAAACTGAGTTTGGGAGAAGTTGTGCTGCTTTTAAAATATAGACTCCAAATTCCTTGATGCTCCTCTCATTGACAGGTAGGATTTGCTATCCCCTCCTCTTGAATCTGGGAGAGCTTTGGATTGTGTCCAGATAGAGTAGGACATGAGTGATGCTGTGACTTCCAAGATCATAAAAAAAAGGCAGCTTCCACCTCATTCACTGTAATCCATGCGCTTGGAGAACCGAGCCTCAATATAAGGAGCCTCTGAGCCTCTGAGACTGCCATACTGATCTTAGTCTTAGAGTCACTCCAGCCTAATTGCAAGACATAGGAGTAAAGAGCCCTTATATAGTTGCAACCCTACTTTTTGATATATCCCCAGCTCTTAAATCTTTCCAGTGAGGCCCCAAACATTTTGGAGTATAGCCAAGCCATCGCTATGACACCCTGCCCAAATTCCTGAGTCATAGAATTAATGAGCATAATACAATCGTTATTTTAAGCCGCTGAATTTGGGGTAATTTGTTATGCACTAATAATAAGTAGAACAGACATTAATTTAACTTGCCCAAGGTCACCTGACTTGTAAGTGGCAAGGAATTTCATACCCTGCCTACCAATATGTGCTTGAGACATGCTGGCATGCAGTGTCCTGGCCTGGCTGATCTCAGATCCTAGAAAGCAGAAACTGAGCTCTGAAGAAATGTCTTGGGTGGGGCCCGGTTGGATCTCTGGAGAGGAAGAAAGACGCATGTAGGGCATGAGGCTCTGCCTCAAATAGAGTGGCTCTCATGCTGGGAGAGGGGTGGAGAGGGGAAGGAAAGTTTGACTTCTCTTAGAAAGACCTTTGCAGGGAAGGTGGGGTTCCATGTGGGCCCAAGGGAAATGCTCTATCCAGTATATTCGATGCTAGACACAGGTTGCATCCATAGTAGGGACTCATTTTGGATTTGTTGACTTATTGGTACCATGTGAATTGGCCATGGAGTGAGAGAAAGCAGGAAAGCAACAAGGCCTAGGATCAGAATAGTCAAGATTCAGAGGATGCTCAAACTTTTAAATGTATTCCTTATATACCTGAAGAATAAAGTAAAATAAAGGCTGGCTATAGCCTAGCTCTCTCCAGCGTAGGTAGTGTCTGTCCATCTGGGACTTTCCACAGGTTTACAGTTGGCCTCTCTTGAGCCAAACCCTATGGAGGACCCCGCTGGTGCTTGCTTTGATACCTCAATTTAACAGGCTGTCTAGCTGGGTGGGGTGGTACATGCCTGTAATCTCAGTACTTAAGAGGCTGAGACAGGAGGATCGCAGGTTCAAGGCTAGCCTCAGAAACAGCAAGACCCTGTTTCAAAAAAAAGTAGGGATGGAGGTATAGCTCAGAGGTAGAATACACCTAGGTTCAATCCCCAGGTGTATAAATAAATAAATAAATAGCTATCTAAAGAATGGTTTGCACTTAATTGCCTCCTTGTCCTGGTGTTTGAACTAAGCCAGGCCCTCCCTTCCCCAGGACCACATCCCCATGCCATCCGTGGGAGGAAGTTTAGGAAAAGTTGGTTCTCTGCAAATGGATCTCGGGAAGGGAGGGGGAGGACTCAGGAAGGCCGGGCTGGTGGCCGACCTCAGAAAGCCAAGACTAATTCCACAGTCTAGTCACTCCTCAAACATTTAGTGTATCCGGGTATTGTTCCCTGGTAGGCCGAGCCGGTCTATCTGCTGGGCCTTTTGTCATGTTAACTGCAGCCGATCAATGGATTGAGGTCAGGACTTCTGATGTAGGTGCAAGCTTAGAGGGAAAAAAGTCTCAAAGATTCATTTTTTCTCGTCTGGTAACACTCCGGTCACTTATTTTTTCTCAGTTAGCCTCTGCCGCTCTAAAGTGGATATTGATCAGTGCTTTAATGCAAACCTGTCAAATTAATTTTGCAGACCTGGGATATGACTGGCCTAAAATTGCTTCTGCATCTGTTCTCTGCAGCAAGCCTATGAATTTTAATCACGGCCAGAATGGGTTGGTGGCTTTTTTTGTTAGAAACTTGAATAGGAAAGGTTTAAACTGTAAATGCCAGGGAATGATGCTATTTTGTTCTTTTCAGAAACTCATGTGGTGGAGGTCAAAGAAATTATTATGTCGGGTGTATTCTTGGCAGATGCTGTGGGGAGCTTTGCGGCTGGCTTTCCACAGAGCTGCGCCCTGAGAGCGTTGGGGCCTCAGTAAATTCTCAGTTGCAGGGCTGCAGCTCTAGGGAGTGGTGGACACTGGGATGCCTGCACAGTTTGCCACTCTGGCCAGTTGGTGCTGTCCCCATCTCTCTTTTATTGTTATCCACGACAGCTTTACCTCCTGAAGTGGAAGATCAGGCTTAGATTTCACCTTGTTTGGAAGATTTCAGTTCCAGGCCTGGCTCTTCCTCCGCAGCCCCTATGCTTCAGGCAAGGGGATGTCTTTCTAGGATTCAGACTCATCCCAGGGAGAGGCTCCTCTGGCCTGAATCATGCCTCCTTTGGCTCCCTGGCCCAGGGTCCAGCACTGGGTTGTACCATGCAGCCTCTGATCTGGTACTCTTAGTGTGTCCCCTGTAGCCGCCACCTCCAGACCTGGCAGGAGGCCCTTCCAGCTCTGATTCTGGGAATGGAGTTAGGGTAGACACCTCCACTGCCACATCCACTCTGGCCACCACTGCCACTGCCACCAGATTCTCCTGTTGCTTGCACGCTTTGTCACTTTACCCAGTTGGACCACTGAGGCAGATGGGACCTTTTGCTGGGAAAGGTGATCCTGGCACCCATGTTTCTCTGGGAGGGGTGTGGCACATGGCCACAGCTCCCCTCTCCACAGACAGTCTCAGCAAGTTCCCTTTGTCCGGAACCCATGGATGGCAACCCTGAGGGTATCTGGCCTTCACTGTACACCATCATCTTCTATTTGTTGAGTGCTTCCATGCACCTGGCTCTGTTCTCAGAGAAACAGCAAGAACCAGCAGAGAGAGGACACCCCAGCATCTGTTGGGTAAAAGGACACTTGTCCCCCTTCTGCGACCCTCCTGGAGGACTGGTCACTGAAGTAATAAGATGTCTAGGTGGTCTCAGAGCCTGGCCAGCTGCCTTCCCCACCCCCCCCAACACTCCCATCAGCACTGCTCCAGACACTCAAGGCAGTCAGGGCCCCTCCCAAGCTGCACTGAGGAGAAGCTCAAGGTGCAATCCAGATTGCAACTTAAGTGATAGTTCCAACTGGACAGAGTGCTAGTCATTTAAAGTGATGGAAAAGTTATGGAATTTAACCTGTCATTGGGGGGAATGGAGATGGGAGAATTAGGATAATAGGACTGGAAGTGATGGTTAGAACATTAAACCATTTCAAATTTACATCACACTGAGTTGAGTTCCTGAATAATCCAGCAAACATAGCACAATGTAACTAACATACAGGACATGTACAACACAGCGACAACTCCACAGCCCTGTTCAGAACCTTCTGCTGGGTTAAGCAGAACTGGAAGACCCTTACTTTCTTACTTCAGGATAATGGGTCCCCCCACCCCTGTACCCCTGCACAGAGTGAAGCCTTCCCTGCTGAAGACCTTCGAGAAGTCCTCATGGTCTTCATGGCCAAGTAGAAAAAGTGGCTGGCTGGTCATCAGGGACAGTCCTGCAGAGCTCAACAAGAGTGTGAGGTACATGCTCTGTTGGGTGGATAATGACAGAAACCCTTAGAAATGCCAGTTCAGGGACTGTCATCTCTTGGCTCTGCCTGTTGACTTCATCAGGGTGGACAAGTGGCAGAAATGTGGCCAGGGCAGACCATGCTCATTCTTCTTCAGTGAGCACAGACCTCCTCACTCCTGAGAGATATTTCTGTTCCACATATAGCTTTAAGTCCTGAGGAAGGACCCTGATTGTCCAGGTTTGGGTCAGCAGCCTTCCCCTTAGACTGGCCGCCTTGGGGAGGCCTCATATGCAGGGCAGCTCAGCCTGGGTCATAGCCCAGCCCAAGGAGGGAGAAGGATCTCTCACTAGGGAGGCAGAAGCGGGCAGCATGGAATTGTGGTATGAAGGGAGTCAATTCCCATTGAGTGTTTTACAAGGATTTGTTGATTATGTGTGGCTGCACATGACTTTGTGCTGAGTTCATCAATTTATTTCAAAGGAGCCAATATCCTGCTAGGAATGCCATCTCCCATCCAGTCTCCTCGCCTCTTGTGTGTGGGTTGAGTCTCTGGCCGATGAAAACAGGACCCACAAGTAGGCCCTGCCTCCTTCCCCAGCCTCCTCTGCACCAAGAAGAAAGCCAAGGATGTGGGAGACACTCAATGAACGCGTGGTTGAATGAGTGCCTACCCCGGTGAATGAATGAGTCTTTGAATGAAAGGGAAGGAAAGGAAAAGCAATTAGACACACATGTGCCCAGAGCTCACCTAACCACATGGCTTCCTGCCCTCCGCTAGGCTGCTAAAAGCTTTGTGCCTGTCAAATCGGGCTGGTGCTCCTAGGTCCCTGAGGGGAGGGGGCAGGGCCCTTGCTCTGTGGTCTGCAGGGAAAGGCAGTGTGCTAGGGATCAGGGGAGTTGTCCTGCCATTAATTACCTGTGTGACCTTGAGCAAGCCACTTAACCTGTCTTTGCTTCAGTGTCATCATTCATCAAATAGGGGCAACCCTCTGTATGTGTTTACCCTACAACACAAAAAAGTTAATAGCACTTGGAAAAATATAAAAGAAAAGCATAGTGTGGGAGAAAGTAGCTGATAATTATGACCTCAAGCCTCCATCAGGGGCACCCGCTCAGTTCAGAGCCCCCGGGTAGGGTTAGGGTGGCGTGCAAAGAAGGCATAGCCTGCCGCTTAGGAAGAAAATCCCGCAGCGCCCAGGGGTGGTCCCATCATATGCCCAGTCCCAGAAGGCAATGATTGAAAAGCAAAAAATTACTGCCTGCCCTTAAGAAAAGATACACACCTAAATACCAGTCAGGTATTTATAAAGGCTCAATGGGGTGTCACAGAAAATGACTCAGTCAGTGGATATTTGTTGACTACCTATGCCGTTGCCAGGCACTATTCTAGAATTTGAGGGGAAGAGGTGGACACATAGTATCCTGTCCAAAGAGCTTCACACAAGGGAATGCATGAACACATAAGCACGCACATCACAAACGAACAGGACGGCTTCAGCCCCTGACAAGTGCTATAAAGAAAATAGAATAGAATAGATGGCGAGCAGCTTAGCGGGGCAGGGCTGCATAGTGGAGTGACCACGGGCAAAGCCTGGCAGGTGCTGGCACAAAGCCGAGGCCTGAACAACGAGAGGGAGGAAGCATGGAACACACAGATGAAGTGGCCCAAGGACAGCCGGGGCTGGGTGGGGTCCAGGGAGTGGCAGCGTGCCTTGAGCATAGGGGATATGGAACAAAGGGCATGTAGGCTATGAGAGGAGCACGAGGCAATGAGAATCTGCTGGGGGTTTAAGCAGGGGCATAGCATGATCCAAGAGAGAGAATGAGCAAGCACGCAACTCAGCATTACCCATTGACGAACACAGGCATGGCAACACAGGACATCTTTCTAATCTTCTTGTAACTTTTTCCCATGTTTAAAATTATTTCAAGATAAAAAGTGAAAAAATAAAAGGATGCACAGGCTTCTGGTGGAACATTTGTTGTAGGGAGTGGGGAGAAAGGGCTTGGGAAGGCTGGGGCCAAGCGTGGAGGAAGGGTACAGTAAAGCTCTGCAGTGGCCTAGGTGACTGGAATGGGGCGGGGGAAAGAAAGGTCATTTCAGGATGTGCCTCTGAAGTTCTGAATTCTTTTTGTATTGCTTTAGTAACAAATACCACAAACTTAGTAGTTACAAACAACACAAATTTATCATCTTACAGCTTGGTAGGTTAGAAATTTGACCCAGGTCTCATTGAGGCACAGGTACCTGCTCCTTCTGTGGGCTCCTGGGCAGAGTCCATTCTCTTGCCTTTTCCAGATTTCAGGGGCCTCCCTCTGGACCATGCACATAATCCCCTGCACTGCAGATCCAGTAACAGTCAGCAAACCCTTTTCACACTTGCATTTCTCTCTGACCACAGCCTAGAAATGTCCTAGCTTGTAAGAAGTCCTGTGAATACATAGAGCCCACCCAGATATTCCAGTATAATCTTTCCAATCTCATAGTCCCAAACCTTAATCACATCTGAAGAACCACTTTTGCCGTGTAAAGGAACACATTCACAAGTTCCCAGGATTAAGGTGTGTATCTTTAGGGGCCATGACTCTGCATACCACAAGGTGGAACTACTAAGATTCACTGTTGGACCGGATCTGGGGATGAGGGAAAGATAGTCACCAAGGATGGCGGCCGAGTTTCTACCTGAACCACCATGCAGGACACTAAGCCCTTTGGGAGGAGCAGACAGGACGGGGTGTGGCGATGAAGGAAAGCAAGACTTCTGTTTAAGATGTGAGAAGTTTGGAGTTGGTGCAAGACAAGTAAGGGTGTGAGAACACCTGTCACAGCATGATGGCTAAAGTAAGGCACACACTAAGATGATGCATCAACCCTGGAGGGAGGTGGGCATGCTGGCAGCTCTGACCCAGCTAGGGAAGTCCTAGCCAAGGCCTGCCCCTTCCCTCTGCTCTTGGTGTCTGCAGCTAAAGCGACATGCACTTGGCACTAGGGCTGGGGGAAGGGAGAGGCGTCCCTTCCTCTTTCAGAGCTGCTGCTCTTAAATCAAACAATTCAATCCAGGTGGAAGAGGGTTGGCAGCTGGGAGGGGAGAAGAAGGAGAAGCAGACGATAAAAAAAATCAATAACGCTGCCCCATAAAATAAATAGAGATTTGTGGAATTCACTTCCACTTGACATCAAAGATGCCGATTTGGTGAATTCGTTTAAGGCCAAATTGAGAACATATCATTTTAATCCAGGTTCCCTAGCCCTGTGGCAAGAACCCTGGGGGCTGGGCGGTGCTCATTTGTGGCTGATTGATCTCTATTGCTCCAGAGCTCCAGAAGCTGTGCTCAGGGTGGCAGGAGAGGTGGATGCCCTCGAACCAAGGTCCCTCCAGGAACCAGTGTGTGGTCATGTTTGGCCACCTAGATAATGACTAAGAAGCAGTTCCAAGGCTGGCTTGCCAAGGTCTTGGATTCGGTCTCATGCAGCAGTTTGGAGCCCTCTGGGCCTGAATGTTCCCACCTATAAGTGAATGTGTTATGAAAGAGAAGACAGACTTGTAGAGAGTTGACCGTGGTCCTGGACCACAGAACATGGGTTTGGTATAAATGATGGTGTGGAGGGAGACGGGGCAGAGGGCCAGAATCCTGAAAAACAAGGCAAACACAAAACAAGCACAACATGAGTTTCCTTGACTCGGGCCTCAAAGAAAAGAGGACAGGTCCAAAACATGCTGGGTCAAGGGCCAGAACACATCTTAACTGAAGTTAAGATTCAGCCTCACTTCAGGGGCTTCCCTCTGCCCCAGAGCACAGGGGCAAGGGTGGGAGACTGCAGGCTGATAGGTTAGAATGATGCCAGCTCCAGACCCAGGAAGGATGTCAAGGCCTGGGATGGGTGTGGCCATGAGAACTCTGAAGTGTGGGCAGACAGTATGCTCCAACAGTGTAGACAGGTGGTTACAGTGAAATAGCTTGAGTGAGCATGTGTAGATGCAAATCCTAGCTGCAGGAACTGACAATGGAACCTCTGGCCTCAGTTTCCACATCTACAGAGTGGGAAAGGGTAGTAATGATCTTATCACAGAGGATTGCCCAGGACCCTTCCATGGGAAATGTAAAGCACTCAGCATGATACTCGGCAAACTGATGACTCTTAATAATGATGATGCTTACAAGGAGCAGCTGGGAGACTTTGGGCAAGCCATCGCACCCCCATCCAGGTTTCAGCATTCTCCTCTGTAAAGTGAAGGGGTCCACCAAGTGTTCTCCACAGTCCATGCCATACTGGACTTGCCCTGAGGCTTTGCCCTGAAGGTCCTTTCTCTCCCCTGAGTGACTGTGCTACTGAGCGAGGCTGTCACCCAAGGGCCTCTGGTCTTAGCTACTGTCAGTCCTAAACTCCTGGAACCTTGGACAGAGACATTTGGGCATCTCCAAAGCCCCAAGGGAGTCAGCCCAGGAGGGGCAGCAGTGGCTAACGCAAGACCAAATCCTTGGTCACACCTATCCGGAGCCAACTCCACTTTGCTGGGCCCAGGCTTCGAGCTTCGGGACTTGAGCTCGATTTGACCTCTTCAAATTGAATGTTCACTTTAGCCTAGATTTGCAAAGCAATTTGTTAATGCTCCTGTGCAGGGGCTGTTTTCTCTAGGGTTTTAAAGAAAAAACTCATTTCAATGTAAAATTCACAGCACCAAATTGAAATGTATTCTGAGCAGAGTGAGCTGTTCAGAATTTCCAGGCCCCTGCGATCAGCAGCACGTCAGATTGTAATTACACCTTTCTTTGTGCGTCAGCTGCAGGCCTGGCAAGGAAAATAGAAGATAATGCTGACCCTTTTGAGAAGAGAAAGGACTTTTGTGCTTGTTCTCTTTCAGAGAGCTCTGCCAAGATGATAGGGGAGAGGGACACCTGAATCAATCTATCAAGGGGAACAAAACCATTAGTATCTTCAGCCTCCTTAGCCAAGATTGGTTCCACTCAACAGTTTCTGGAGTTTAACTCATTTCTTCAAATGCATTGGAGAGGAAAAACAGCATCTACTTTGTAGCACATCTTGGTTCATTTTGCTCAAAGATGATTCCTAGTATCTTTTTCCTCAACAAACACACATGCATTACATATACATGTACACATACCACAAATACATACACCCAGCATACATACCAATACACATATATGCACATGAACCCACATTTACACATGCAACACACATACATACATATACACTACACACATATATGCCTACTGTACTTCATAATCTTAGTAGCAACAAACATGTTTCTCTGTTTTATAAACAATACTAGCAGATCCTTAATTGGATCATAATTCCAAAAACAGAAATTTGGGTAAGTCCTGGTTCAGATGATCTTAAGAATTCTGGTTAATTTTCTTTCTTTCTTTCTTCTTTCTTTCTTTTTTTTTTTTTTTTTGCAGTACTGGGGATTGAACCCGGGGGCATTCTACCTCCAAGCTACACCCCCAGCCCTATTTTTTATTCTTTATTTTGAAACAGGGTCTCACTAAGTTGCAAAGTGCCTCACTAAGTAGCTGCGGCTGGCCGCGAACCTGGATCCTCTGGTCTCAGCCTCCCAAGTACTGGGATTACAAGCGTGCGCCACCACGCCCTGCTAATTTTCTTAGGCATCATGATGACATGGCTATTAAGTAGGAAAAATGTCTTCATTCTTAGGAGATGCAGGTGAAGTGTCAAGATGTCTATGACTTGTTTTCAGATGATTCAGAAATAGAGAGAGAAAGAGAAAGAATATAAATATGGTAACCAGTTAATAGTCATTGTATCTGGGTGCAAAGCAGAGACATATTTATTGCACTATCTTTTAAACATTTTTAAATATTATAGTATACCATACTATAACTGTAGTGTATCACTCTACTGCCCTCCAGCTGGCCCCTAAGGACAGATTCTGGGCCGTGGCATTCTGAAACTTTTCTGAGTCTGGTCTATGTATAGTCATTGCTTCTATTCACTGAGTGAGGAACCATGACACTCACATCTTGCTCTGTTAGAACCTCTAGGTTAGAATGATGGCTAATTTTGGCCTGGTTTCCAGGCCCTATACCCTGCAGCTCAGATGGAGTTACTCATGCTTCTCTGTTTAAAATTCCTTACCATTCCTTGTTTAAGGAAATAAGTAAGAACAGGCCTCGTGGGCAAGGTCAGGCCAGCCTGCCTCCACTCCCCTGCCTGTCAGCTCCTGTGAAGTTGCTGCTGGTTCTCCTTCAGGATTCCTTTCCTACCCCCTGCCTTCTCTGAGCACTCCTCTGTTTTGTTCAGGTAGCCACTCCTCTCCCATGGGACTCTGGGTAAACCTTGACTGGTCTAAGCCAGTTCTAACAGTTACATTCCCTTTGGCTAGGGATGGGCATAGAACCAGCTGAGCTTCAGGACTTTGAGGAAGGACCTTCACTGAGACACAGAGTCACCTTAGCATGCAGAGACCCAGCTTCTTCCCTGGACATCTTCAGACAGTGATGCTGGGAGCTGCGGTAGCCAGCCTGCTGCTAGCCTGGGGAAAAGCCACCAGCGCATGGGAGTGGGACCCAGGACAGAGCACAGTAGCAGATGCACACTCCGCCAGGAGCTGCCTGGCCTTGGGACTTCCTGTTAAGGAGGATTATACATCCTATTTTGAGTTGAGTTTTCCGTTACTTGCAACCCAGAGTACCCTGATTGATAAGATCCACATCGCTTAGTACTTAACCACATCGGATTACAGTCAGTTGTGTAGGGGTCTCTCTTCCTGCTTTTATCCTGTCTGGACCAATTTTGTTCCCTGAGGACAGATATTTTGTCTGATTCATCCTTTCCTCTCAGAATCCTGATCCGTGACTGACATACAGTAAAAGAGAATTTGTTATCCAGGGTGTCAATGTATCCTAGTGCCTCCTGGGTGGTTTCCTCTTAGCAATTATTCCAAGGGATTTATCCATCTCACATCCTTTTTGGAATGAGGTGGGATATAAATATGTAAGCGGGAAGGAAGGAACAAAGGCTAAATTAAATGTATCTATTAAAATATTGTTTCTTAGAAAAAGAGTTCCCATGACAATCCCAAGAGAGAGGCCCCCATCACCAAGGGCAGTGGGAGATTAAGGTGGGTAGAGCCTCATATGCTTTCAACATTTTCTTCATCCATGCTGCCTTTATTACTTCAACCTTCTCATATTTCCTCCAGAAATCTTTATAAGGCCCCCTAGGGTAGGAGGGCAACTTCTTTATCTTGGGAATTTCTATCTTCAGCCGTTTCCTACTTTTTTTCTCAAGCTTATATTTCTACAATCATGTTTTTAAAAATAAGGCTTTGAGAATATACCCAAATAAAATTACTATGTTATAGTATCAACTCTTCATTTTCAACCCCAACCCAAGATTCTAATGTGACCCTCTCCTGATCTGATCATGGTCACACACAGAGACAGGACAAGAGCAACCAAAGCCTGGGCACTGGGCTTGGGTTGCTACTTCAGCACTTGACTTAACTGCATATTTTGTTAACTGATGGTTATAAATAGTGATATACCACACTGGGCCTGCTTTCTTTTTTATCTTTGGGGCCAGGTTTCATGGTGCTTGTGAGTTGTTTCAAAGTCCTTTTATAGTTGAGAAGTGTTCATCAGGTCTGCAGCCCTTAATTAAGTGAACCAAATATTCAGATAGAGAACAAAACGTTTCCAGCAGCCTCACGGTCTGCGAAGAGCCTAGTGACTCTAGTCAGTTCCTGTATTTCATGAAGGGCCTCTTTCAGGTAGGAAATACGCTGCAATGTTGTGAAATAGAAAAAAGTCAGGAAAACCTGGACTAAGAACTAAGACAGTGTGCCCAGAAGGCAAAGAGGTGAGTCCAGATGGATAGGGGATCTCCCAGCAGATCCTGTGCTTATCTGTGGACTCAAAACCCCAAGGGATCCCATTTCTAGCCTCTTGTACTTTGGTTCATCCTGCCAGTTTGTAGACCATCCTTAGTTCACCATTCTGTGAAAACTGACTGGGCACCCTCTATTACAACATCATGCACTGTGCAAGGTGCTTTGGAGACACAGAGATGAAAAAGTGTTTTCCACTTGGAGAGAAGAGATGTGACAGGAACAGGAACAGAATATATGTATGCACTACTGAAGAGTACCAGTGTACTCTACTGTGGTCAGAGCATATACTCTGATGCACCATAATGTATGTGCTTATAAAAAGTAACAAAGTACTATACTGCAGGTCCCACACTTTCCAGGGAAGATCAGAATGAGCCTCACCATGCCTTAGTTTCCACTTCTGCAAAGTGGAGATAAGAGAACTTTTCTCACAGAAATATTATTAGCATTAAATTAATTCATGTAAAATGCTTCCAGTGGTGTCTGCCCCCTAGAAAATGTTACAGGACTGTTTGTTGCTATTGTTATTACTTACAGCTAAGACTAGGAGTAGTGTGGGGTTTGTGGTTTAATGGGGAACAGGAAGCTGGTTGCCTATGTTAAAATAATTAAATGGGAAGCCATTAGTCTGAGATGGCTCTAACGCCCTGAGTTCTCTCACAAGTAAATCAAAACCTGACTTGGATTCATTTCCTGTAAGCCGCTAATTTAAAAGAAACCCAGCCAATCAGATGCAGCCAACTGGGCATTAGATTGTCTTGAACTTCCCATTGGAATAAACCAACTTTAACTGATCAAATAATGTATTTGCTCTGCTTTTACATTCACCCTATAACAGCCACCCCACACCTGTCCCCCATGCCAGAGCCCCAAACCACTTCTTGTTTGGATTTTTCAGAGCTTCCCCACTCTGAACCTCTTTCTTCAGTCATTTTCCCAGATCACTTGAGTGGATGGACAGGTTTACATAAGTGCATGGCTTCCCTCCTGGGCTGTTGGTTCCCCAAAGGCAGAATCTACTCTGATTCCTCTGTGCATCCTCAGTTCTTAGTGAAGCAACAGGTGCCCAATGAGAATGAACAAATGAAATCTTTTCATCCACATGTATATGCATGAATGCAGTGTGTACCTCAGAGCACAGCCAGATCCTCTCAGCAGGCCATCAGCTCAGAGGAAGTGCACTTTTTTTTCTGTTGGGATGTGCTGCCGAGTAGTTATTTGAAGAAGAGGTAGATGACTGAATCATTAAACACACACACACATCCTTTCTGATCAGGTGGATTAAAGCTAAACTTTGTGTAGAATTGGCACAGGATCAAATATCAAATGTTAGTTCAATGTAAAGAACGTCTTGGCAATTAATCATGACTTAAAATAGAGAATGCTGCTGTGTAAGGTGTGAGTGCCCTGTTTTGGAAATTCTTACTGCAAAGACTGGCAGGGATTCAGTGTTTCCCATATAAAGAAGTAGAGCTGCTCCAAAATCTTCCAGGAAGCTTGTTAAAAAAACACAGCTCTTTGAACTTTACCGCAGAACTCTAATTCAAATAACAAGGCTAGAGCCTGGAAATCCATGTATTTTGTGCAAACCTCTCCAGAAAATTTCCCAGCACAGCCACATTAGAGAAGCCTTGCCTCAGAAGGCTCTCCACCTAGAATAGGACATAGGGCCAGATGCTGTGCTGGTTTCCTACCAGCTCAGAAAGGTGTGTTCCTCCAGGTTGTATGGGGACCCTATTCTAGTGCCTAACCTTCTTCAGCTTCTTCTTCAGCTTCTGTGTTTTCTTTTTTCCAGTATGGTTGTTTAACTACCTGCTACCTTCATTGGACAAATTCAGGAAGGATAGTACTAAGGACTGAATGTGTCTTCCCAAAATTAATACATTGAAGACCCAACCCCTAGTGTGATGGTATTTTTAGGTGAGGACATTTGGAGATGTCTTAGTCTATTTTCTGTTGCTAAAATTGAACACCACAGACTGTGCAATTTATAAGAAGTAAAGATTTATTTTGCTCACAGTTTTAAAAGCTAGGAAGTTCAAGATTGGGTGCTTGTGTCTGGTGAATCCTTCTTGCTGGTGGGAGCTCTCTGTGGAGTTTTGAGTGTGTGAAGGTATTTTAGTCGGCATTCTCAACCCTGTGACCCAAATTCTTGACACACAAAGCTTAGAGGAAGAATTACATTTACACACAGTTCTGGTGATTTCAGTCCATGTTAGACTGGTTTCCAAGTAGGAGCCAGTACTGCAGGTCCTCAGAGCATCATGACAAGGAGCAGAGAGAGAGCGAGAGCTTGTATCAGCTCTTGGCAGGAGAGAGAGAGAGAGAGAGAGAGAGAGAGAGAGAGAGAGCAGACAGCAAAGGCTGTAGCAACTCACCCCAGGAAAACACTATCCCCAGCTATGCCCCCACGGGGCCTTTCCCTGGAAGCCATATGCTGCCTCTGAATATGTCTGCCTTGTCTAACACATGAGGTATTGAGGACATTTTAAATCCAAACCATAACAGTGGGGCATCATACATCCTTGCTTGAGTCTCTCTTCCTCTTCTTGTAATACCTCTAATGCAATCATGGGGATCCTACCCTTATGACCTCATCTAATCCTATTACATCCAAGGACTCCACTTCCAAATAGCATTACTATTTGACTCTGAAGATAAAATTTCCAGCACATGAATTCTGGGTGACACAACCAAACCAGAGCGAGAGGTAATTGGGTTTAGATGAGGCCACAAATCTGGATCTCCCATGACCACATTGTACTATTAAAAGAAAAAGAAGACAGTCAGGTATGGTGGCATATACCTGTAATCCCAGTACTTGGGAGACTAAAACAGGAGGATCACAGGTTGAAAGACAGCTTCAGGAATGTAGCAACACTCAACAACCTAGAGAGACCTTGTTTCAAAATAAAAAACAAAAAGGGCTGGGGATGTAGCTCAGAGGTAGAATGCCTCTGGGTTCAATCACCAGTACAAGAAAGAAAGGAAGGAAGGAAGGAAGGAAGGAAGGAAGGAGAGAGGAAAGGAGGGAGAGAGGGGAAAGGAAAAGAAGAGAAAAAAGAAAAGAAAAGAAAAAAGAAAAAGAGACTAGATCTCTCTCCCACTCCCACTATGTGGGGATACAGCAATAAAGAGCCCATCTGTAAACCAGATGCTGAATCTATTGGCACTTTGGTTTTGGATTTCTTTAGCCTACAGAACTGTGAGATTGAATGTGTTTCACAAGCACCACCTCACCCCCAACCCATCTATGGCATTTTGTTACAGGAGCCTTGACTGATAGAGACACATACTTAGCACCAATGAGCACTGACCAAGATGCCTTTGAGAGCAGGAGGTAATTACAACTAGGTGTTGATTTCAGTGAGTTTACTCTACTGGTGGTCAGTGAGCTTCATGATGGCAGAGTCCAGGGCCGTGCGTTGTCCCCTTCTCTTCCTCCTTCAGCAACATATTGCAGCTTTTGAGTATGGTAGAATCCTTGAGCAATGTCGAGGGAATCCTTGGGAAGTATCACAGTCATTTTGAGACTCTTGGACCATGCAAACGGCCACATCCTATTTCAAAATGACCTCCCAATTGATTCTAGAGGACAGGACCCCCTGCTGTAGCATGTCAGTGGGATTCAGTCTGGTAAGTGGTTAAGCTGTTGTCAAATATATTTCTGTGTAACTGTCACTCCATCACACCAGTTGGTACACTTCTGTCACCTGAACAGGATTGTGCAGTCACTGGTTTGGGTCATAATCTGGACTGTCCCAGAGCAGGGCTCAGCACCCAAGCCCCAGTAGGGGTTGTATGTGGGCATGCAGGCTTGCTTAGGTCCTAGGCAGCCCAAACCAAATCTTGCCCCTTCCTTGTCAAGTCTAATACTTTCAAATGGAGACCTGAAATCCCTGGAGAATAAGCAAATATTTTCCCTTCTCCTCCACATCTGGAAATTTGGTAGGGGACAAAGGGTGAGAACTTGTAGCAGCTTGAATCAGGACCAGTGCTCCAAGCAAAACCACAGCAACCATACAAACTTCCCTTCTCAGGGACCCACTCTTCCTTCTCCCATCCCCTGCCCCAGTGCCACCCCCCTGAGACCCAGCACTCAGCCGGCTGAGAAGCAGAGCTCCACTGTTAGGATGCACTCTGGTTTGGTCCCCCATATGCTGAGAGCACACAGAAAGCCACAAACAGCCCCTCATGAGAGGAAGCTTAAGACCCTGGGAGTTCAGGTTCTCCTGACACCCCACAGGTCACCTACCTAGGTGGCCACCAGTACTTTCAATCCATTGCGTTCCCAGCATTGGCTCTGCTTTCTACTCAGCTGTTGGGTTTTTCTGTTTCTGACAGTGCAATATTGCATATAATAACAATTACCAATGACCTCCACTGGCTTGTCCAATCTCATTATTGCCGATGCATTTGGAACCTGCCACTGCCAATTTGCCTCAGCTGAGGTTTTATTCAGTGGGATATGATAGAGCTGTACAGCAATCTTTTTCCATTTAAATAGTTTAATTGAGGAAAGCTATCAGATGTTTCCAAATTTAATGTATACAACAATTTGCTTTTTCCTATCTCTTTTCAGAGTTGAGTTGGAAGAAAATGACATCTGATTCTTATAGAAGGAAAGCAATTACATTTTGGCGTCTGCCTTCCCGGGCTTGCATATGTTTTTAAACATAAAAAGAAATTCCTAATATGTAATTGTCAGGTAATAAAAAGGGAAAAATATTTTACTTTGCGTTTATGAAGTAATTTTTCAAAAGCATAAGGGAATTACATGTTAATGTTTTATGTTTATGACTGCACTCTAATACTGCACTATTTCTTCAAGTTTGGGTTTTTTTTCCCCTCTCTGAAGATGAGAGCTGAGATGATCAGGCCTAGCTGAGATCCTGCCTTCCTGCCAAGGATGTCCTTATATACTCAGAGCTTCCTTCTCAGAGCACCCTCTGCAAAGCTCTTGCCTTCTGCACCACAATGCAACACTGTTTTTTTTACTTTGAGATGAAAGAGTCTTCCTATCTTGACTGTACGCTTCTTGAGAATAGACAGAATCTCTTTTGCATTCTTATGTTTTCCACAGCCCTCAGCAAAGGACTGAGTTCAAATTAGTTGATACTCAATCAGGCGTGGTGGCGCACGCTTGTAATCCCAGTACTTTGGGAGGCGGAGACCGGAGGATCTGGGTTCGCGGTCAGCCTCAGCCCTTTCTCTCTCTCTCTCCTCTCTCTCTCTCTCTCTCTCTCTCTCTCTCTCTCCTTAGTGAGGCCCTCTGCAACTTCGTGA
>PVJS01005157.1:0-56736 GCA_004027185.1 Glis glis
TCCACATCCTCACCAGCATTTATTATTGTTTGTGTGTGTGTGTGTGTGTGTGTGTGTGTGTGTGTGTGGTACTGGGGACTGAACCCAGAGACATTCTACCTCCAAGCTACACCGCCCAGCCCTTTTTATTTTTTGTTTTTGAAACAGGGTCTCACTAGGTTGCTGAGAGTCTTGCTAGGTTGCTGATGGTGACCTCGAACCTGTGATCCTCCTGTTTCAGCGTCCCAAGTACTGGGATTACAGGCATCTGTCACCACACTTGGCTTGTTTGTATTCTTGATGATTCTGTTCTAATTGGAGTTAGATGGAATCTCAGTGTAGTTTTGACTTGCATCTCCCTGATTGCAATGATGTTGAACATTTTTTTTCATATATTTCTTGGCCATTTGTATTTCTTCTTTGAGAAGTATCTATTCAGTTCAATTGCTCATTTTTTTAAATTGGGTTATTTGGTTTCTTTCATTCTTTTTTTTTTGGTGTTAAGGTTGTTTAGCTCTTTATATATTCTAAATATTAGTCCTCTATCAGAGGAGTAGCTGGCAAAGATTTTCTCCCACTCTGTATGCTCTCTCTTCAGACTCTTGCTTGCATCCTTGGCTGCACAGAAGCTTTTGAATTTGATGCCATTCCATTTATGATCCTCGATTTTATTTCCTGAGCTTTAGGGATCATATTGATGAAGTCTGTACCAGTGCTTATATGTTGGATAGTTGGTCCTATGTTTTATTCTAGTAATTGCAGAGTTTCTATTCTAATCTCTAGGTCTTTAATCCATCTGTTTTTTTTTTTTGAGTGTGTGTGTGTGTGTGTGTGTGTAGAGGCATTCTACCTCCAAGCTATACCTCCAGCTATTTTTTAAAATTTTTTTGTTTTGAAATAGGGTCTCACTAGGTTGCTGAGAGTCTCATTAAATTGCTGAGACTGGCCTTGAACCAGCGATCCTTCTGTTTCAGCCTCCCAAGTACTGGGATTGCAGGTGTGTGCCACCAGGCCTGGCTCTTTGTTTCATCTTGCGTTACTTCATGCAGGTGAGAGACAGGGTTCTAACTTCATTCTTCTACATATGGATATCTAGTTTTCCTAATACCATTTGTTGAAAAGGCTGTCTTTTCTCCAGTGTATGTTTTTGGCACCTTTGTCAAAAATCAACTGGCTATAAGTGTGAGAATTTTTCTCCGTATCTTCTGTTCTATTCCATTGGTCTATGTGTCTGTTTTTGTACCAGTACCATGCTAATTTTTTTTTTTACTATAGCTCTGTATTATAATTTGAAAGTATACATTGTGATGTATCCAGCATGGTTCTTACTACTCAGAATTGCTTTGGCTATTCTGGGTCATTTTTTTCTTCCATGTGAATTTCAGAACTTTTTCCCAGCTCTGGTAAGAATGACATTGGTATTTTGATAGGAATTATATTGAATCCATAGATAGTTTTTGGTAGTATGGCCATTTTGACAATATTTATTCTGCATATCCAAGAACATGGGAGGTCTTTCTATCTCCTAAGTTCTTCCTCAATTTCTTTCCTCAATGTTATATAATTTTCATTATAGAGGTCTTTCATATGTATTTTTCAGAACCATTTGAAAGTTACAGACATTATGCTTCACCCCAAGTAATTTAACATACATTGTAGTGCAGTCGCATAAGTAGCTACATTATCATTATCACACTTGACTTAAGGTGATGAAAAAAATTAGTAATAATTCCATAGTATTACATAGCATCTACTTTATATTCAGATTTCCTGTTATCCCAAGAATATATTATTTTGCTTTCTTCTGCAATCCAGGTTCAAGAATCAGGTTCACAATTACATTTGTTTTGTATTAGTAGTTTTTTCTCTCTCCTCTCTCTGTCTTGCTCTCACTCTTTTTTTTTTTTTTTTTGTACTGGGGATTGACCCCAAGGGCATTCTACCTCTGAGCTACACCCCCCAACACTTTTTGTTTTTTTTTCTTGAACCTGCAATCCTCCTGTCTCAGCATCCCAAGTACTATGATTGCAGGCATGAGCTACCATACCTGGCTGTAGTCTCTTTTTAATATAGACTGTTTCCCTGCCCTTTTTTTTTCTTTTTTAGTGACATTGACTTTTTTTGTTTTTTCTTTGGTGGTGTTTGGGATCAAACCTAGGGCCTTATGTGTGCTAGACAAGCAAAGTACCACTGAGCTATAGTCCCAGCTACTAACATTTATTTTTGAAGAGATTAATTGTTCTATAGAATGTCCAATATTCTGCATTTGTCTGATTGTTTCCTTATGGTATGATTTAACTTGATACTAAAAATGTAAAAATAAGATAATGAGGAGTTTGTTGAGCATGATGAAGTAAGGGCAGAGCAGGAAAAAATACACATATTTTGAAGTATAATTTGTATACACCAGATAAAATGTTAGGTAAATGAATGTTTAAGTGATATATAAATAAAGCAAATGTGAAAGTGACCGATGATGATTGATATTCAGAAAACTCACCATTGTGTCTGTGGGTTTTGTGTGTGCTATGTGTATTTCATGTGTTGTATATATTGTATTATTTGTGTGTGCATTTTCTGTTGGGTGTTATCTATACAGCAACCATACCATTTGCACATGTGGTATGATCACATGAGTATCCGGAATGTTTGTGTATTATATCTATTTGTGTATTACATGCTGTTACATGAATTGTGTATGTTCTGTGTGGGTTTTGTTTGTATTTTGTGTATGAACAATACTGCGCATGTTGTATCTGTCTGTGTATGTCTGCAAGAGTACCAGGGGAACTCAACCATACAGTCAGAGCCAAAGAAGGAAGAGCAGGAGATGCTAACACTCTGGCCACATAACAAACACTTAGGTTGTTCACACATCCATGAAGATTGCAAATAGCATTGAAAATGTTAAGTGTGAAGGACAATGAGATTTCGAATGCACTGTGCACCTGTGTGTGATGTGTGGGAGGGCATACATGCATGTACTCACACAGAAAATGCTAGGAGCTTGAAAGCACCCAAGAATGGGACATTTTACAAGGACCATTAATCCCTTGGGTCTCTCTGGGCTTCCTTTCCATTGGTCTTGTTTTCTGAGCTGGCTAAAAATGAAGTAGGTATGGATTTCTGCCCACACATTAAGTCTCTGATCTCTCCCCTATCTCTTTTATTTTTTGCAGTACTGGGGATTGAACCCTCTGATCTACACCCTCAGCCCTATTTTTTAATTCTTTATTTTGAAACAAGGTCTCGCTAAGTTGCGGAGGGCCTCACTAAGTAGCTGAGGCTGGCCGCGAACGCGGATCCTCCAGTCTCAGCCTCCCGAGTACTGGGATGACAAGCGTGAGCCACTACGCCTGGCCCTCCCCTATCTTTTAAAGACAAGGGAATGAAGAATAATCAGTGCTTTCTAATGCTTTATTCATATTATAATAACATGCCTTTGATTGACAAACTGTAGTTTGAAAATGCTTTCACAGCCATAAATGTATTTTTCTCTACAATCCTGGGAGGGAAAGGTGTTCCTCTCAACAAACTTGAAGATAGAATGGCTACTTTTCTCTAAAATGGAAACTGAGGCTCAGAAGTACTGAGGGTTGTACTTAACACACACATAACTTTTTGTGGCAAAGATGATATTAGAAACCACATTTTATGGTTTTTAATCAAAATACCATGATGCACAAACTATGTTTCCCACCCTGGACACATTTTCATTAGTATTTTATAATATCTAATAATAAGGTATTTATTTTAAATTATCCTGGAAATGTTTCAATCACTTTATATATCAATGCTTCCTTCTCTGGGAGATACAAGATGCATGGCTCTAGGAAGCTACACTGAATGTGATGCTGTGCTCACAGTGCTGTCTTCTTGGTTCAAACCACCTTTTAAAAGTCTTGCTTAGCGCCGGGCATGGTGGCGCACGCTTGTAGTCCCAGTACTTTGAGAGGCGGGGACTGGAGGATCCGGGTTCGCGGCCAGCCTCAGCCCTCTCTCTCTCTCTCTCTCTCTCTCTCTCTACCTACCTAGTGAGGCCCTCCGCAACTTCGTGAGACCCGGTTTCAAAATAAAGTATAAAAAATAGGGCCGGGGGTATAGCGCGGAGGTAGAACGCCCCTGGGTTCAATCCCCGGTACCGCAAAAAAAAAACAAATAAATAAATAAATAAAAGTCTTGCTTTTTTAATGCTGCATCATTCACAATGCTTCCAGTAACAATCTTTCAAAATTGCAAACAAAATCACTCTACTTTCTAGGTTAAAACCCTTTCCTCATATCTACTGCCATGGAAAGAAATCTAGAGTCCTTAGCAGGACTTTCTTAAGGAACCTGGAGACCACTGATCTTTCCACCCTGTTTCTTACTATATATTACTTCTTTGGCAGTGCTTCAACCATACTAAATCATTATTCAGTTTTCAAACTTCCAAACTTGTTCATGCCTTTGTAACTTTGTTCACAATCTCACTCACTCAAAGTGCTTCCTCTTGTGTGCCTGGAGAATTTTTCACTATGCTCATTAATAATTCTATTTCTGTCTCCCTCTCCCTTTCCTTCACCCCACCACCCTTTCTATATATTCTATCTGTCATGTCAACCAAAACATGTACTACACTTCTTTTCCTGTGCATGACCTACTTAGTCTGAAAGCTCCTTCAGGGCAGAAACCATGTCTATACCCTTCTATATCAGCAGTGCTTAGCACAAGCCTGGCATATGGCAAGTGACCAATGGTTTATTGATAGGTGTCGTTGGCTTCCAAGGGTTGAAAAGCTATAACACACAGGCAAAACATGGCTTACCACCTAGTCTCAAAAACAAACTCTTACTGGAACACAGCACTGGCAATTCATTTATCATCTGTATCATCTGTGGGGGCTTTCATGGTATATGACAGAGTTGAGTAGCGGTAACAGAGACCACATGGCTTGCAAAGCTAAAAATGTTACTATCTGGCCCTTTACAGAAAAAGGTTGTTGATACTTCACTTAGATAATCTCTAAAAACCTTAATGTGCTGTTATGATTACACACCTTTTAACATTATGAGTTTTAAGAAATGCATAAAAGCAAGAAATATATTCAGAATTTATTGTGTTTTATACTCAACTAAGTACAAGTTGAACATCCCTAATATGAAAACCTGAAACTCAAAATGCTCTAAAATCCACAACTTCTTGAGCACTGATGATGACGCAAGTGGAAAATTCCACACCTGAACTCATAGCACAACACAGGTGTACTAAAAATTGTATAAAATTATCTTCTGGCTATGTGCATAAGATACCTATGAAACATAAATGAAATTCATGTTTAGACTTGGGGCCCTGGCCTAAGATATCTCATATATATGCAAATATCCACAAATCTGAAAAAAAAATTGAAATCTAAAACACTTCTGGCCCCAAGCATTTCAGATAAGGGACACTCAATCGGTACTGAAAATTTTGCATTAATACTGCTTATTTGTAATTTTTGCTGGAGTTTGAATCTGTGTCATCTCAATGCTGGGTAGTTCAGATAGCAAAGAACAAAACTTCCAGGTAAATATGAATAAGTGTTTAATTGTGAAAACTACAGAATATATTCTTCATTCAGAAATATTTAAGGGATAAAAATACTTGCATCTTTCAAAAACTCTAGGGGATATTTGAATATCTTTAAATATACATTCATATAACAAATCAAATATCTGGGTAAATTCCAGCTACATAATTAAGAGAATGTGTTCTTACAGTTCAAAATTAGCTGACCAAGTAACAAATTTATTTTCTATTATAGGACCCAATTTATTTTCTGCAAAATGACTGATAGTTTTATAAAGTGACATTCTCTTTTCTTCTTTTAATAAGAAGAATATTTCATATATTGATATCTCCAATTTCTTTTGAATCTCAATCTTGGATTTATTATTATCAAATAAACGTATCCCTCAATCATAGCCTTATTCAGAAAATGCAAACCTCCTTTGCCCCCATGGAGAATTAATTATATTGAAAGATACAATATTAAGCATTTCTTTATACTGCATCCAGAAGTGGGAGGGAGGGTTCTAGGAGGATAAGGAGCATAAGTCTAGTATTGTTCCTTAGTTTGATAATGAAGTATAATTTAACATTTTATTAAACTTTGTCATTGTTTCTCTTGTGTCAACTCCTGTAAATATGCTGAATGATATTTATTCAATTAAAATAAGTTTAACATAAATTATCTTTGACAATTTTTAACAGGTCTATATACCCCTTTATCTAATTGGAAATATGCTAAGATGTCATAAAACCAGGGTTAGGAGTCATTTCAGAGTTGAACCTACAACACACATCACTCACTCTAATTGCCACTAATATTAAGTACATTATTTAATAAAGAATGTGTTCCTGTCATTAAGCCCAAATAAGTGCTTTTCTGACACTTTACCTGTTAGTTAGGAAGCATAATAATAATAATAATAATAATAATAATAATATAATAGGAAGAATACTTATAAGAGGAAGAATTATTATTATTATTATTATTATTGATAAAAATAACAGCCCAACAGCAGAGTTCAAACTTAGAAGCATTCCAAAGTCTTCCTTTCATAGTGCTAAATAACTGTCATATCACATGTATCAAGGCTCAACTATTTTTCATTATACTTTTATTGGTGCCTTGTAGTCTCACATCATAATGTAGTTCAGGTGATAGAGACACACACGCACCCAGCTTTTGGTGAGCTTCCCCCAGCTCCCTCCCTACTCCCTTCCCTTCCCTGTACTTGATGTTGAGATTGACATTGATAATTTCACATATGTACATAACATCAATGGAAGTGTTTCCTTCCATTAATTATCCCTCTCCCCCACAAACCCCCTCCCTTGAACTCCCCCCATTGCTCCACCAGAATAATAATACCTATATGTGCCACCCAATATGGTTATATTATACACAGGTAATGACTAAGGAAGGTAGTTATTAATTATTCTAAAAATTCATGTTTTCCCACAACAGTACAAATATGAAACTTAAATAAGAGAAACAAGATTTTTACTTGAATTCTTAAAATTTAAGCTACCTACAAGGTTAAGGAAAACTTTCAGACAGAGCATTGAATAGTTTGATTGGTTTAAATTGGAAAGCCCAAAAGTTACACCAAGATTACTTTTATAAAAAGCAATAGCCGGGTGTGGTGGCGCATGCTTGTAATCCCAGTAATTGGGAGGCTGAGACAGGAGGATCGCAGGTTCAAAGCCAGCCCCGACAACTTAGCGAGGCTTTCAGCAACCTAGTGAGACCCTGTTTCCAAATAAGAAATAAAATTGGGTTGGGGGTGTAGCTTGGAGGTAGAATGCCTCTGGATTCAATCCCCAGAACCAAAAATTAAAAATAAAAGTAAATAAATAAAAATAAAAAGCAACAGAGCCAAGTGTTAGGTGCATGCCTGTAATCTCAGCCACTCAGGATGCTGAGACAGGAGAGTCACAAATTCAAGGCCAGCCTGAACAACACAGCAAGACCCCCCATCTCAAAAAGAACAACAACAACAAGACTTACACTTACATAGTCATACTATTCGGGTCAATATACTATGAAGCCTTTTATATTGGTTATATACAGGGAAGAACTAACATCATTGTTAATTGCCCAAATGTTTTATATCATTACTGATTTTTAGTCTTCTTGTTTTACTAATTTGTGAAAGAGGTATGTTAAAGTTTCTCCCTCTAATGATGGATTTGTCCTTATAGTTTTGTTATTTCTTGCTTTATAACTTTTGACATGTTATCAGGTACATATAAATTTAGAATTCTATCTTCCTGGTAGATAAATTTTTAACCACATTAAATGTCTCTATCTGTAATAATACTTCTTGTTCAAAATATACCTCATATAATATTTATACAGTTATACTTTTATTATTTGTTTGAATGGTGTATGCCTTGTTTTGAACTTTCCATTATATAATGATTATATTCAAGGTATTATTCTTATAAGCTACATGTTTTTAACTCAGTTTGAAGGTATTTATTACATTTAGTGTAATAAAAATTATATTTGGGCAACTGAGCCTGTTGAACACTAAACTTCACTTTCTATTTCCTCAAAATTATGAACCTGCTAAATATTCCAGTCTGCCTTTCAGTAGTATTTGTTAATCTTCTTAGTTTCTTTCCCTTAACAGTCTAAGATTTCAGAATCATGAGGTCTCTGACTCATTTCTCTATGCCACAATTCTCTTCAGGATTTGAGCTCTGCAAGTTCTGAATGACACTGGCTGGTAGTATTCCTCCATGGTCATAATTCCCTCCTCCCAAATTGGACAGCCCCTCCTCCCAAATTCTGGAAACATCCATCTTTCTAATTGCTCACTCAGGCTTAAAGGAGGTGATAGTTATCCACTTTTGCCAATCTCAAGACGCTTCACCCTTGATTGTTGGTTATTTTAGTTATACCCATACTTCTTAGATATTATCTTCATTAAAATATCATCAATTAAGCCAGGCATGGTAGTACACACCTGTAATCCCAGTATTTGGGAGACTGAGACAGGAGGATTGCAAGTTTGAGGCCAGCCTCAGCAACTTAGTGAGGCCCTCAGCAACTTAGCGAGACCCTGTTACAAAATTAAAAATTAAAAAACAGACTGAGGGTGTATCACAGAGGTAGAATGCCTCTGGATTCAATCCCCAGTACCTAAAAATAAATAGACAAATAAATAAATATTAAAAATAAAAATAAATATAACATAATTAAATAATAAAAATAAATAAATAAAAATATCTTCAGTTTAACCCTTTGCCTTCCAGTATCTTGACTAGTACATTATAAGCCACTAAAAAGGTAAGAACTGATGCTCTAAATTATTATATTTTTAAATCAATAATCTTATAGAAAATTTGTGCTTTAAATGAATGCTTTAAGGTATATCAAAGAGTTTTCTGATCTATCAATCTAATTTGTGGAAATAAAGGGACTATTTGTATGAAGTAAATAAAAAAGGTGAGATTTATGTAAATTATTCTTTGTTGCACTAGGTTATGGCGTGTAGGCATTATCTTGAACAAGATATACCATTTCTCCCTATTTCACATTCTTTTGATAAATACATGGAACTATTTACAGAGCCCTCCTCACCGGCCTCCTCATCGACTACTAGACATTTACACAGCACGAATAGAATCAACAATGCTGGGAGTATATTGTTTCATCATTGGCAGTGCCCACATTCTTCAAAAAAGTCATTCAAAAAATCTCGCATGAATGTCACACTCCGTTTTCCCCAGATAGAAATCTTGGTGTCAATCAGAACACCCCGCAATTTGTTACCCACTGAAGTTACTTCCCCATTTGGAAACATTTATACTACCCTGAGATAAATTTCAGTATTCTTCCGTCACACCAGATTGCTTTAAAAATTAAAACATACGCTCTACTTTATTAGAACCTACAATCTAGAATGCCAAACAATAATAATACAAATCAGGATGTGATTAAGATTTAAATTATTAGGTATAGACGAAATCAAGAAAAGAGTCCAGGAAAATCCACTGAGTATGAAATGGGGTTTGAGTAAAAATAAATATGAGTCGAAATCACTTCTGCTTGGTAAGGAAACAGCACGAGCACACATCTTGACCACAGCCAGTTAGAAATTCCAGTGGCAAAGCTGGGGTTTAAAAAGAAGTAATAATCATATTTCCAGCCATTTGACAAGTCCTTTGAGCCCTACTTCCTCTCATTTGATCTAATACTTCATAGGACGTTTTTGCTCGAGAAATGAACTGTTACACGTAGACTGCCTCGGGTTAGTTCTCTGCTATTAAATCTTTGGAAGAGGAGAGAGCATGAAAGGGCATCTAGGATTAGCAGTGTGGAGTTCTGAAGTTCCATTGTTTCTGAGTCCAGCTCTTCTGATACGAGTATGTCTCTATTTCATCAGAGAGTTGTTGGTGGAAAGGGAGAGAGAGTGTGATGAGGTGAGAGAAGCAAGCTCCACTGTGCTTAAATTATCCATTTGGGGCCTCAAGGTGGAAACGCTGTGCAGGGGGTTTCTTACTTGATACCCAAAATAGAGAGACTCTGTGAGATAGGAAGTCCTCTGGGACTCGGAGTCCACAAAGCAGCACCGGTGGCCTCTCTAAAACCATCTCTCAGTGGTGTTAGAAAATACACAGAATGATTTATTTCAGGACTTGGGAGTTGACTGTTGCAGGACCCAGAAACATCTGAGCGATGGAGACAGCTAGGGCTTCTTGAGGAGTTATGAATCCCTGCCTAGGACTCTACTTGCTATTGTGGTGCCAGAGCCCATTAGAGCAAACTGAAAAGGAGCTGTAAGTCCAACCTCTTTCCAAATGAAAAACTCAGTCCCAATGTGGTTGAGGGAAAGGAGGGCCTAACCCCACACCATAGAGTTAATCTTATTTGCTCCCATTAATTAAACACTCTTCTAAGAAGTTTATACTCCTAGCCTCACTTCATAACAATCTCATGTGGTACCTACTATTATAATGACAGAGAGGCAGAACCCTGATTCAAATCCTGAGTTCCCCACATATAACAATAGATGTCGTATCTAACCAATCTGTAAGTTTCATCATTTTATAATGGAAGTAATAATATTATCAATAATAATAATAACAATATATAATAATAAAAATAATAAATCAAGTCATTTAACACATCAGTTATATGATCAATAGAGACGCATTTCTAAGTGCATGTTAGACACTTGCTACTTCACCCATCTGGCATCTCTATCACACCTTTTCCCATGGAAATGGAAATATCACACTCTCTTCCCATGAGAAGAAGAAAGAAGAGGAATTTTACCAACATTATACCAATATTATACCAATTATACCAAAATTACCAACATGGGAAAAGGAAGAGGGAAAAAAATATCCAGTACAATAGCTAATGCCCTGTTGAATTATGGGTGCCCACAAGCCTCCCAGGAAGGTTCTTAGGTTCTTTTATAATGGTAAGGCAGTAGTAATAGCATTGTCTCAAATGCAAGGCAGGCATAGGTTTCAGGTTTTGAAAGTAGTGAGTTAAATAAGGCAGCTCTGTTGGGGGCTCATGAATTTCTACTCACAGCCCTGCCCTCGGGCACCCCCTTGACCCTTTGGCATCCCTTGGAGGACATGGAAATGTCAGCCAGTAGCCCTAGGTCCTTGCTCCTGACACAGATTTCATCCCACTTCCAGTAATTTAAGTGAAGGTTCCCAGCTTTCCCCCATGTGCATTACATGCCCATCAGTACCACAACATACATCTCGGTATAAGCCATAGCAAAGAGATTGTGAATAGGTCATATTTTAATTTTTCTTTCCATACTGACAAATGACATGAGACTCCTTTGGGTGTACACTTGACACCCTCATGAATACAAAATGAATTTATTATGATTAGTGCTTTCACCTAGAATACGACATTAATTCATAATGACTGATGGGCTACTTAAAATAAAGTAGTAACCTTTTCCTAAGGTGGCTAGGTGACCTCACCTCCACTTCATTAGTAATATTCTCAGAACTGTATTTATGTAAATGAGAAAGTATCATAAGGCTACTTCATCCCCTATAGTCAAGCACAACTCTCTGTTTACATCTTATACAAACCCAAACACAATTTTGTTTCATTTGAATGTATTTGCAAGTATTTTATTTCTATTTTCCTTGAAATATGAGCACACTTGAAAGTTAACAAAATGCTCATTCATCATCATTAAAAATATGCAATGATTAAGTAATGTTAAGAACTATTTATACACATCATGCTGTCAGAAACTATTGTTTAATTTTGTCTTGTATAAATTAGTGGTGAGTCTTGTTCACATGATTAAAACAATGGTTTCATGGATGTATAATATATTTATGGAAAGGAAATCCTCTAAGGTCATTTAATATGAACCCTTAATCATTCCTTTGGACTAACATTAGCAAAGAGAATCACTGCATCCTAGATTCATGCTGTTGATTGGTATTTAGAAACTGCTCAATAGGTTAAGAGTAAGAGTTTAATTTTTTTTTTACACACACACAGAAAAACCAACTGGGAAGCTGTGTAACATTGGGTTTTCACTGCTTTTGTACTGACTCTTTTAAATGCGGTGTTTCCCACAGACTGGTGATCTACTCATATCATTACAAACATGTATCTATCTTTCTAGCATGACTTTAATCAGCAACATGGAAAAAAAGAACTGACCTGCCTGAACCGTACTCTGTTTGAAAGCACAGACCTTTATTTTAAAAATAACATGGACACTCTTCATTTACTTGAGATGTGGACTGAGCTATAGTCTACAGTGTGGACTCTAGAAGTTAACAAAATCGAAAGTGACAGTCTTTTGACCTCATCTAGGGAGAACACGATGTTCCTCAGCAAAGCTGTGGACCAGGGGCTGGAAATAGCCACCTGTCCATGCTATGCTTCTAGCCGCTGGTCCACTCTCTGCATTTGATGGGGTATAATCTTGAGTAGATCATTTGATATCATAGTGTCTCAGTTCTTTTCATTTAAAACGATAATTTCAGCTGGGCGTGGTGGCACACACTTGTAATCCCAGTAGTTTGGGAGGCAGAGACCGGAGGATCCAGGTTCGCAGCCAGCCTCAGCTCTCTCTCTCTCTCTCTCTCTCTCTCTCTACTTAGTGAGGCCCTCCGCAACTTCGTGAGACCCGGTTTCAAAATAAAGTATAAAAAATAGGGCCGGGGGTGTAGTGCGGAGGTAGAACGCCCCTGGGTTCAATCCCCGGTACCGCAAAACAAAACAAAAAAAACGATAATTTCCATTTCATTTTCCATTTCATCCCATAATGTGATGAGAAGAAGATCAGACACTGTGTATGAAAGTATTTCCAAAAAGCATAGCATAAAACAAAATCAATTATGAAATGCTAGTTAAACTCTTATCATTGTATAATGTAGGAACTTTACATGCCAGAAATAATGACCATTCATTAAGCACATATTTACTGAGAGATCTCCATGTGTCCTGGGAGGGATACAAAGATATAATTGATTGATGTCTAGAAGGGAAATGAAGACATACACCTAAATAACTATACTCTTTTCAAGTTAGGCACTGGGAAGTGGCATTGGTGAGTGAAATATCGTCAATGGCCTCTACAGTTCAAAGACAGTATGGCTTGTGAAAGAAAGAAGTCCTAGCCGGCCATAGTGGCGCATGCCTGTAATCCTAGTACTTGGGAGGCTGATACAGGAGGATTGCAGGTTTGCAACCAGCCTCAGCAACTTAATGAGGCCCCCAGCAACTTAGTGAGACCCTGTTTCAAAATAAACAATAAAATAGGGCTGGGGTGTAACTCAGAGGCAGAATGCCCCTGGTTCAATTCCCCAGTACCATGGAAGAAAGGAAGGAAGGAAGGAAGGAAGGAAGGAAGGAAGGAAGGAAGGAAGTCCTTGATTTAGACATGAGGAAGAGATGGGAAGGTGAGTACTCTAGGGGGAGAAACTGAGAATAGACACTAAAACTGGGATTCCTCCAGTAAGGGGAAATTTCAAAGAGTTCTACTTAGCTCCAGATTAGTGTAGGTGATAGAAATTTCGGGAAGATACTCATTAGCACATATTTACTGGGTGCCTGCTGTGTGCCAAGCACTTTATGACATGCCTGGAAAACAGCAGTTCCCAAAGCAGACCAAGTCATGATCCTCGTGGAGTCTGCATTGTAGTGGTGATAAATATGTGCCACTAAGTGTCTCTGGCCCATGATCTCTTTCCACAATACCCTTCTCCATAATTATTTCCCTTCTTCCAATATAGCCAAAGCACGCGTGCATACACACACACACACACACACACACACACACACACACACACTTTATTTAAAAGCAATGGTATTAATGTAGCCAAGATGCAAAACTCTGATTATATTTAAGGAACTGTGGCATTTCTGAAAAGATGATAGAGGGGAAAGGGAGAAATGGATTCAGAAAGGGATGAAGAGTCATAAGTTTCCCAGTGGTGTTCAACACTGGATTCACATTAGAATTACCTGGGGAGCTTTAAAAAAAATACTCAGGTCTGAACATCAACTCTGAGCAATTAAGTTAAACTCTCTGGAGGTCAGATCCAGACATCATTACTTATTTTTTAAAGTTCCTCAGGTAATTCAAATGTGCAGGCAAATAAAAAAAAAACACTGATTTAATCAATACTCACTTATTTTTTCTTTTGCTTCACTTCACAATTTAGATAAATGGATAGGTAACTTGCATTAGCCCCCTCAGCCTTTATCATCATCCAGTTGGAAGTTCATAGAATTTTGGAGATGGGAAAGGCATCAGAATTGGGGGACAGGCAAGAGAAGCCTGAGGAAGTTAAACTGACAGTCTTAAGGAGAATTATTTGGAGGCAGTGTGAAGCTAAATGGGGCAAAGTTGAAATGCAAACATGGTTTCCTTGATGTGATTTTGATTTCCTAATCTGTAAAACTGAAAAATCATTACCTCTCTCCCTCCTACCTAACAGGACTCTGGTGAGAATTATTGGAGACCATATCAGTAAAAGTGCATTGTAAACTTAAAAGCTCTAACATAAATTGGAGAGATTGTATCCTAACAATTGAAGCAACATCCACAAGTAAAATCCAGTCCTGTGATACTGCATCCCAAGCCACGTCTTGACAATGCACTTAGCCGTGGCAAGTGAAGCCAACTCTATTAGATGCATACATACCAATAAAGTCGGGTTTTACTATGTAAAATATTTATGTTATATTCCTTGCCATCATGATTCCTCTGCAGAAGCCCCACTGAAAATTCTTATTAAGAATGGCAGGAAAAGTGAAATAACCAATCAGCTGTGAACAATCTGGAGCACATTATGCTAATATAGTTTGAAGCCAAATAAGGTGGAGGGAAAAAGGAAATGTGGGAGGAGAGAAAGCCTTAAGAATTCATGAAGAAAACAGTAAATCTCACTGACATACGATAAACTTAACGGTGTTGATCTATGTGTCCGCAGATGTGGCTCCAGGGTGTAATCTGTCCAGCTGCTCAATATCGGGACCGCCACATGGGCACCACCTCAGGGAAGATAAATAGGAAACCTCTTAGTCAGGGAGATAAACACAATTGCTGTCGCTAGTTCTTACATGGAAAACCTGCTGATTGTCGCTGCTGGAGGGGGGGACGTGCCCCTGAGATATTCTGAGGCATGGGGAGAAAAGACCTAGCCACAAATCCAAGGACCCCTGGGACACAGACAGCAATAAGCTTTGTTTTTACTAATTTTCTCAAGATGGGTAAAGGTATACTACTGGCTACTAGATTTAATCAGTTAATGCATGGAGCAAATTTAGAAGGGATCGTATAATCAGGAAACTCATAGTATATGATATGTAAAATACTGTTCTGCATAATACCTACAAGCTACCCTTTAAGATCAGGGAAGACCAAAAATATGAAAATTTGAGGGGGGGGGAATGGGTTGGTATCTCATCTAGTAAATCAATACCCCTGCTCTTTTACAACTAACCGGAATCATCCCAACCTTCATGCAGAAAGTCAGTTGTTAGATTAGCCAGAAAGAAATAAGGAAAACATAGAACTGTATTTTGAAGAGGATCTGGTGAACACTTGATTTAAAAATAAACTCATTGACCTTCTCAGAGATTTCAGATAAGCAATATGCTAAAATCAAGAAACAAGCTGGATGTTCCAGGCAAAAACCATACCTTGGTTTAAATTACTGAAGCCAAATATACCGCTCTTTATTGCACGCATATTGCTTTTAGTAATTACAACATGTGGGCACCATCCTAGACACAGAATTATCTTTCAAAGAGCTTACAAGGTACCAAGAGGGATGGTGATGTGGGAAAAGCAGTGACACACAGTGGAAAATACATGCCCAGAAAGAAAAGGTATCATAGGCAGTGCAGAGGGATTCCTTCTGAAAGGCTGGATACAGAAAGACTAGAGCCACTTCTGTTTTCCTGTCACTTGTCAGTTATGACTTGCTCTAAAACAATTCTCCATGATTAACTCTCAGTGGAATAAATGATCTTAATTCTCAAGGAACTTTTTTTTTCTCTTTACCTTCAACAGGAACCCAATCCTAAAACTAAAGATCTAGAATGTTTTACAGTCTCTTAGCGGGTCGGGATTATTTCTGACCTTATTTATGTACAGAGGAGGGATTTATTCCAGGGGTCCAGAGATGGGCTGCTCATTTAATGGGATTATATGCCAAAGTGCTGTGTGCAGGTACGTGTGTGTGTGTGTGTGTGTGTGTGTGTGTGTGTGTGTGTTTCATAGCTTTCATCAAAATGTTTCAAGACAAGATCTGTGTTCTTAATCCCTGGACTGCAGTATCTATCAGATTCGTCTGGGGAGAGATGGAGCTAAGTTATAGGTGGGTTCCCCAGGACCTAGGTTGAAACGAAATCAGCACAGTCAGCCGATACCAAATCAGGTCTTCTCTCAACAAAGAGGAAAATAATTCTTCCTTGGTTTGGAATGGAGAACATTTCCTTGATAGCTTTCCCCTTTTGCCTAGAAGAATGTATTGATTGACATAGTGACCCCTTTCTCAGATCTGATAATATGTATGTATTGATATGGTAATACTGTCCTCAGATTAAATGACATTCGGATATACTGCTGATTCTAAATTAAAATGTCTAAAGCCATTAAATTTGAGAACATAATCCCAGTCTTTGTGTAACAGTACTGGTAGCCATTTCCCAGTGTTTTTTAGAGTTCTATAAAGTGGGTGTTGATGGTACCCAAAACAAACATTAATAATCTTCACAGGGACAGAATGAATGTGAAGGAAGGAAGCTAAAATCTTCCTGATTGGTATAATTGTAGTTTAATGTACTTCATTACATCTCTGGATTGACTTGTACAAAGCATAAGAAGCCAATCAAATTCAGTGAACAAAAAACAATACCTAAAAACCAGTTATTTATGTTGTATGCAGGTAATCACTAGTTGACTAACTGAATTTTTCATGCTCTAACCAGCTGTTTTGGCATTTTGTAGACACAGCCTGAATAATTCCATCTACCTTCTAGCAGTCCTAAATTAAAATGACAAAGTGTCTGTGCTTAGTAACAGTTTCTCAGGTTGATAACTTTGTAAACAATTAGATGGTTGGCCCAGCTTCGCAAAATATAGACATTTCCCAGAGTAGATTGGTTGCTCTGAAAAAATAGCAGGTTCCTCATTTCCAAAGGGCATTGCAGAGACCCCGGAATTAGGCTGGCCACCTCTTCCTTTGTCTCCAGGTCCCACTTTTCAATGTATCATTTAAGAGGTACATAAATTTATTTTAAATGCCTTACCTCCATGTAGGTGCCTATCAGGAGAAATGGAAATGTCTGTTCCAAAGTTATCAAAAATTTCTTGATAGAAATTTTTTATTTAATTAAAGAGAGAGAGAGAGAGAGAGAGAGAGAGAGAGAAATCAAATCATGTCACAGCCAGGTGGAAGGACACCGCAGGCAGGACTGTGTTTTCCAATGGCATCCAGCAAGATAATGAGTCCATGTCTATGGAAATTGATTCATTAATATTTCATAGAGGCAGCTTCAGAGCAATTCAAGAACCAGCTCCCAGGAATTCAATCAGTAAATTCAATGAGTTGTTGAGCTTAAAATACCAGGGGGGCAGAAATATACATATCTTTGGCATGTGTGCATATTTATACATACTGATGTGACACATATATGCACATGAATACAGGTACATATATTAAAATGAAGCACATGTAAGAGAATATCATTTCTAGGTTCAAACCCTAGTCATACCTGCTTTTATTTCACTGCATTCTTTACTTAGGAAGAATTCCCCCCCCCCGAAAAAAAACACCTGCCCAATACTATTTTCCTTTTGCTCAGTATCAGCTTTGGAAAACAAGTTAAGGAAACAGTCAGTCACAACTAGTCTACTGGTAATCCCTTCTATCAATTTACCAAATATAAAAATGGCTCCCAAGGACCCACGCGGAGACTGGATGAAGAGGAGATCAAATGTCAATGGGAGAACGGCGGCTAGTTTGGGTCAGAACAGTCAATTCACTGTGTGATATCCACATTGAAAAGGGCCAGTTAGGGAAATAGTTTCACATTATCATGTCGGCTAAGTAATTGGTCTTTGGGTGTCCCTAAACACCAACCTATAAATAATTTTATTTTCATTTTGGATCAATGTCTTCCAGCCCTTGTCTAACTAACCTGTATTGATGTCTTTTTAATTAAGCCATGCGTGACATGCTCGCTTGGCAGTAGGGCATACTGAGTGTGCATGCTAGGAATTCCAGATAAGGTAATTATGCTATTTGTCACTGTCATGATTAATGTGTGACAGCTGTTATGACAGCTGTGCCACTGTTTTGTCACAATACTCTGTTCATCCATAACAAAATTAGCTGTCGTACTCAAAGGTACACACTGGCTGCTATTTCTTTCTGAAGTCAACAATAAGAAAATCGAGAGGGAATATTACATGAACTCTGTGACAAACAAGAAAAAAACGACATCTTTATTTTTTTTTTCTTTAAATGATGATATAACCTGCCTGCATTGGAAATGCAGATAGCTCACCTCTAGCAAACAAGCTGTCACAAGGAGCCAATCCGCCACTAATCTAGCTAACAAGGTCTCAGTATGTGAGGGCTTTGCTTCATAATTTGAATCTGCCTTGTCAGGCAAGCCTTTTAGATGTTACCCAAATTAGCATTGGCTGGAACCATTTCTGCCTGTCAAGGTGGGAATCTGCAAATGCAGAATTATAATAGGAAGTGGGAGATTGACTCACCCTTTCCTTTGGGCATCAGTCAAGTGGAGCAAAAGAGGCATTTCTTACTTCATCTCCCTCAAGACAGCCGTCTTCCCTCCCTCCTCCTGAACCCCTGCATCTTTAACCGGGGTAGAAGCTTTCAGGAGCTGACTCCAAATAAAGATGTAAATTGTCAGATGAAGGCAGTTATTAATGTTAAACAATATTGTTTCTTACAGAGCCCTAAAACTGGACCATAAAACCACAGAAGACACTGATGTGAAGAGACAGATGGCTACAATAATAGCATCATTATTCTATAGCTTTGGGTGAAGTGGGTACTGCATATGTTCCATAAATTTAAGGAGGGAAAAAGCCCACATAGATGTCTATTCATAATGAAAAAGAAACATTGTAACATCAGAGACCCTGAGAGCCACAGAAAGAAAGTATGTCATGTCAGATATGCATATCTAAGTGAATGCATTTTATCTTTTAAAAATTAAAGAGAGAACAGCTGTAGCTGTTATTATTTTGCAACAAATAATTAGTTTGAGAAACTAACAATATAGTTACTAATAACTTAAGCAGCATATATAATGTGCACTTTTAATAAGGGCACTGTCTAAATCGGGCCCATCTGCACTCTCTCCCAGGCACCCTCTCCAAAAACAATCCTAGAACAGAAAAGTGAATTATTTCAAACAATTATAATGATCACAAAGGAACTGTTACCACCTGCTGCCGACTCTTGGCTGTCATCAATGAAGGATTTAGTTAGAATATTTATCAACAATGACCCCCAAACTTCTTTTGATTTGTCCCTGATTTCTCCAAGTGGGAAGAGCAAACTCTTTGCAAACTCAAACAATAAAAGGACAATGAAAATTCTGGGGGTCTGCTTAACAGATTTCAAATGAGGACAACTGGGCTTTATTCAGCTGCACTAATGTGGTTTGCTCGTTTGTGACAGACATATGAGCCCTTGGCTATTCCTTTCATTTTTGATGAGTGTCTCCTTCCCCCTTCAGTCAAAGGAGACCAGGAATATTTGTTGCCCCACACAATAACTGAGCATATAACACTTAGCTTCTACACACAGGGATTTTAGATGAAGGAAGAGATGTCTGTCTTTATGTGCTGAATGTTGGTACAGTCTTGGCCATTTAAAGAAAGCATTCTTGTTCATCTGTTTCCATTTATCCTGAGAACTACCTGTTCAAAACCTGCCTGAATTCCAGGTCCATCTCCAATGCCATCTTTCATAAAGACCTTGATGAAATTTCGTTTCATCGAACATCCAGATTGTTCTCCCTCTTCCTTCCTTTTGAACTCCCACCCTCCCATTTGCTGCTCAAGTGCTTGCTTGTTTGTTTTAGGCATAAACTAACATTCGACTAGGACAATGGTTCTTTGTGTGCTTTTCCTACCTTTGGGCTTCCAGAGAGCAGGAAACATTCATTTGAATCATGAGGATCTAGAATATTACCTCACACATAGTAGGTCCTGTTGCTCATACTCATGAAGTAGGTCAATTAATGCATAGTTGAACGTTGAGAATAATGATTGTGTGTTGTAATATTTGTATTCAGGTGACAGGAATTTGGGAGCTATTCTACAAATGTAACTTCTTATAAGTGAACATTAAATATTTAAACAGACAAAAGCTCAAGCGATCCCAGTCAGACCATTTTAACATCAACTGCTATACCCAGGAGGGATGTCAGATAATAGGACACCTGAAATCACATAGTAAAAAGGCTGCTAATTAGAGGGGGTGTTCCAACCAAAGAGATAACTTATTCCTATCTAAAGCCAGGGCGGTCTATAGTATGCTTTCCCTGTATGGCTGAAAAGGCATCCATAGATATTCACAGGTAGTAGCAAACAGAATGCAATTTTTGCAGTTTTGTGGGAGGCATTTTTGTAGAAGGCAATTATACCCGAGGATAATTGCACTCCAGCGTTCCACAGGTCTGTGAAATTAGCAATTAAGTGCAGAACCAACTAAAGCAACAGAAATATGGTAGGTGGGCTGTGTGGAGCAATGGAAGCTGAAACTCCGGCTCTGCAATGAGGAGATAAACTAGTACCAGGACCCTGAAACACAGGGGTGGGAAGGCTCAAAGAAGATGCATAATTAGCAACAGGGCAGAAGAAGACCCAGTTCAAAGCCTGTCAGACTACACAGACTGTCACTTAGGAAGACCAGTATGCATTAGAAACCGTGAGAACTTGAACTTAGTCTATAATTTTATTTTTTTATTTATTTATTCATTCATTCATTCATTCATTTTATAGTACTAGGGATTGAACCCAGGAGCATTCTACCTCCAAGCTCCACCCCCAGCCCTATTTTATTTATTGTTTTATCTTTGAAATGGGATCTCACTGAGTTGCTGAGGGCCTCACTCAGTTACTGAGGCTGGCCTGTGATCCTCCTGTCTCAGCCTCCCAAGTACTGGTATTACAGGTGTGAGCAACCAAGTCAGGCCTATAACTTTCTTTTTAGCTAACAATTTAGTAGCTTGAACATCTCATTAAGTGGGCTCAGCTCCTTTACAGATATAGTTTAACTGTTAGTGTTTAGAGACATAACTTAACTAATGTTCTTAATGAGGACACACCAAATCAGTGAACTGAATTGATAATTTCTGGAACCTCAATAAGTTAATATCATATTAAACTACTGAGTAAAGTTTTTTCCTCTTGTGTATACCAGCCTTTGTACTTGCCTCTAAGAATTTATCTGATGGGTTCCTTCATGATCCAAGCTCAGAAAAGGACTTTTGAATGACATCATCTATTTGTTTTCTCAGATTCCATTTCTAAGCTGTAGACAGGACACTTCAATGACCAGGTGTTTAATCTAACTAAACACCTGAAATTTTGTTAATGCCAACAAAACCACACAGCCCTAATTCAACCTCATCCTTAATAATAAAAAAGATAGCCAATAGATCAGTATCCTTTATGACAGCCTTTCAGAAAGATTTGCTAAGAGCAGGAAGAATCTTAGTGACAGTATAGAATTGGTTAAAGTTGTAAGGTTTATTCAAAAGGTGAAGATTAAAGAAACTGGGCATATGGCACTTCACCTGGCTTCAGACGTGCTGCTATTCCATCCCTCAAATAATGAAATGGCTCTCTAAAGCTACACTTTTCATATATGCCAAGCTGACCTTTTTAACACTTCTAATAAGTGCTCTAGTTCTGGGCACCTTGTTTCCATCTGATAATGAGAGGGCTCCCTTCTTCCTCTCAGACCAATATTATGTTCAGTCCACCTACCAGACATTCTCAGACTTCACTGCACACTGAACTACCTAGTGAGCTTTAAATAACACTGATGCCTAGGCCCTGCTCTCAGATGTTCCGATTTAATTGGTCTGGGATAGAGCGCCAGGGCTGTGGGATTTCTGGACGCCCCAAAGGATAGTCTAGCATACAGCCAAAGCTGGAAACCATTGCTATAGCAGCTGAATGCTTTCTCTTACCATTAATGTGTATACGGTCATCTGATGGCTTTGTTAAAATGCATCTTTTCATCCAGTGAGTCTGGGGTGGGCCTGAAACTACATTTCCAACAAACTTTTTGGTGATGCTGTGGTCTATAGAACACAGCTGAATAACAAGTATCTGGATGATTCTCACGTTCCCAAGTCTATGTCTATGTTATTGACCATATAGAATCAATGATGATGATTAAGTAGAACGAACTGTGTTTATGGTCATAGTCTGGCATTCTCTTCAAAATGTATCCCAATTAAATCTGAGTAATTATAGTTACAGACAGGAGTAGGGTAAGGATATTAAGTAGGGAGAAGCACCTTTAAAATGAAGATTTGTAGATGTGTGCACTTGGAATCTGCTTATGTTTCCCTTAGCAGAAATGGTTTGCTTTCAAAATGAATTTTGAATTTCTTTTTTGGAAACCACTTCAACACAAAATGTCCCAACATAGACAGGACATTTTGACACATTATTATATTACTTGATTCCAAACATGTTTATGTTTTTAGTGTTATGTGGTAATTTTGTTGTATTATAAAGCAGAAATTAATGCAAAGGTGTGTTGGTATGGATTCTCAGGACAATCTTATCTATAGAGGCTCATTCCTTCATATAAATATTACTTTGAAATAAGACATTCTTCTTTTAGTCTTCATATTTCTCCAAATTAGTTAAAGTCTGTGGACCTTAAACATAAAGTCAGCTGTGCAAAAAATGTTCACTGAAAAATTTTAGTGTGGTTTCTTTTGAAATTTTAGAATTGAATGAATTTTAAAGAGATTAGATTATAATCAAAGTAATTCTTTCCAATTTTTTTTCTTTGTACAAGAGGGATGTAGGAGAACAGGGGAAATGTGCTTATCTAGTCACTACTTCAGAGAAGAATTTTTAAAAACCTTCCACATTTTCACACCATCCCAAGCTGATACTACCCTTTCTCTAGAACAAGATTTAGCAAACTAAGACTCTTAAGCCAAATCCAGACCACTGCCTGATTTTGTACAGCCCACAAACTTCAGATCGTGTATGCATTTTTAAATAGTTGGGAAAAAATCAAAAGAAGGAATAATATTTCATGACCTATGCAAGTTTATAAATTTAAATTTCAGGTGTTGCTAAAGATTTATTAGCATATAGCCAATGCTCCTTCACTAAAGTGTTGTCTAAGGCTACTTTTGTGCTACAATGGTAGACTAAGTATTTGAGATAGACGTATGGCTCAGAAAGCCCAAGATACTTATTATCTGACCCTTTACCAAGTAAAAGTTTGCTGACCCCTATTCTAGAGAAGTACTAAATTTCCTTCCCTTCATTTTTACTTGAAATTGAAAATGTGCCTTTTTTGTGGATTATATTGGGTTCCCAAGTTTTGGCCTCCTCTACCTCTTTCTCTCTCTCTCTCTCTCTCTCTCTCTCGGTCTCCTTTGTATTTCGCCTTCTCACTCCCACTTGCTCTGACAACCAGGAAGTCTGAGCAACATCTGCTCCAGAAACAATCCTCTTTGCTTTTCCTGGCCGGGAGAATGGAGTTCTTTAAGAAGGGAACTGAAGCTTGGAAAGAGAGAGGATCACCTTTCTCTGTTGCATGCTGCTTCCTCTGGCACAGCTCCTGGCAGCCAGGGTCTCTAACATATGCTACAACTTTCCTCCCGGGCTTTCTGTGTGGAGAGCATTCCAAAAAGGAACAGACCTTTCTCTTGTTGTATTTTTCTGTCAAGAAGACTTGTGGCCAGAAAACAGGGGAAAAAAAAAAACCTTTCAAATCTTTCTCTGAGTACATGTGAGAGAGATTCAGGATAACCTATCAAGTCTACAGAAGGCTTTCTAGTTTTAATTTAAGTAAAAAGAAGCCAGATGTTAGCCTTGATGAAAAATAAGAATGTTCTATGTTCCTTCCCCCTAGGAAATGACACCATAAGAAGAGTACCCTCTGGACATGCGTGAAGGAGAAAGGGAGAGAAAAAAGAAATAAAAGACGTGCCTTAAGCTTTCATGTTATAGGTAAGAGTTTGTAGCTGGAGCTGTACTGATGACAGAAATTAAGTTAGTGACTCTGAATTTCAGAAGCATCGTCCATCTCCCTTGCAAAGACATTCTAGGACTATGATTGGATGACTCCAGAGAGAAAGATACAAAAACTACAAAACTCGGACACCTTCCCTAGCTGCATGGTGAAGTCAGAACCAAAGGAAAAGAGGAGCGAGGGAGAAAACCCAAACTCATCCTCAGGGACAATTCTGCTGTCGTGGCATCACCTGTAAACTTGCTGAGTCTGAGTTCCCTCAACCATAGAGGGTAATGAAGCTTCTTGGACTTGCCTGGGGCTGCTCTGTGATTCACATGTGATGGTGTGTGTTAGGTGCACTTTGTTGATTGTAGAGAACCAATCCCTCTTAATATACTGGTTTTATCACCATTTATCTTGTGTACTCAGCTTCATTTTAATGCCCACAGCTGCACAACTCTGTGTGTGTGTGTGTGTGTGTGTGTGTGAGAGAGAGAGAGAGAGAGAGAGAGAGAGAGAGAGAGAGAAACGATAGACCCAGAGTCAAAATGCCCATAGTGGCCACTTCTAATGGATTCCCCTTTCAAGGTGAAGTAGCTGGGTGAGTGGATGGATGACTCCACAGGCCACTGTGTTCTCAGAACCACGTGGCAAATGTCTTCTGGAAAAGCAAAACTAGCTCATTCTATAGTTCCTCTGTCTCTTCCATTTGAAAGTGACACTTGTAGTCTCATTTGTTCTAAAATAAATAGAAGTTAGAGGAAAAGTTGAGCAAAAATAATAATGTGTACAAAGAGGCATAAGCCTGTCAAAAGACAAAATGACAACACATTTAGTTAATACATCTAATTGGATTAATAGATCTAACTGAATTCATAATTCACAAACGGGGAAGCCTCCATTCTGCAAGATAGAATGAAAGCTCTCACTGTGTAATAGCGGAGCAGTGGGTTGTCGAAGGTGGGGATAAGGAAACAAAATAATAGGGGGAAAGCTGGTTGGGGTTAACATTAGGTTACCTCAGACTACTTCTTTGTAAGAGTTAAAGCAGAAAGGACTTCCTTATCTTGCTGGCCAAACGTGACCTGTTTGGATTTGGCTATTATATCCTCTCTCCCGATTCCGCAGAAAGTCAGATAAACAACTTAGTTTCAGCTTGGTGGCATGGAATTTCAGCATGAGTGACTCCATTTTGGTTTGGTCTATTGGACCTAGTACAGAAGCTCAGTCCCAAACAGTAGCCTCCTATAAATTGTATTTAACAGGACTAAAGTAGCCTCCTGTCTACCGCAAAGTATTATTCATGATCATGAACTCTAATCATCATTTCCTTTGGTCTCAGTGGTTTTATGTTTCATTTGTGTTGTTGTTTATATCCAGGTGTAGAAGATCAAATAAACACTCTCAGGAAAAACAACTTGAAATAACATAATATCTTGTGGGAAGGAACCACTTGGGTCTACTGGTATTATAATATTATGCTCTGTATAAAGGTAAATACAGATATCATTACCAATTTTTCCATGCAAGAAAATGGTTTAACAGAGGTTAAAAGAACAGTTTTCAACATTACATGGTGGTTAAAAAGAATGAAATCCTGTCATTTGTGGTAACAAGGATGGAACTACAGAACTTTATGCTAAGTGAAGTAAACCAGGCACATGAATACTAACGCGTGAATGCTAAGAGGTTAATTTTTACTAAATAGAGAGTATACTAGTGGTTACTGGTGGTTAAGAAATATAGGTGGGAAAAAGAATAGAGGGAGAGTAAATAATGGGTACCAAAATACTGTTAACACCAGAGGACTAAGTCCTAGTGTTCTATAACACAGTAGGGTGACAATAGTTCATAACAATGTATTTTATATATTTTTAAAGAACTATAAAAGATGGGTTTGAAGTTTCCCAATACAAATAAATGATAAATGTATAAGGAGATGGAAATGCTAATTACCCTGATTTGATCATTACACATTGTATACATGTATCAAATTATCACACCATATTCCATAAATATGTACAATTGTCATATGTCAATGAATATCACTAAATAAATTACCTGACATATTGAAAAAATTACATAAGTTTGTGCAAATCTGATCCTGTAATTCTGGATCACACGGGTTCGTAATCTTGTCTGTGAGTGTTTAGTGAACACATTCATTTATCCAAAGACTCACAACATATGTATCAAACACCTACTGTGTGTCATTCCCACTTGGTATTAGGAATTCCTTGGGGATAGTCATGGCCTCTTACATATAATGGACGTATACCTTCCATCCCACCTACAGTACTATCCTTAACCCGGCTTCTCATCAAGGGTGCCCTGTAAACACTAGGACTAGAAAGAGTGGTCTTCATACTTAATTCTCTGAGCCTCCTCTACATATCATAACTCATCCTTAGCAAAACTTCCCAGCACCCCTGGAATATAAGAAAAGGAAGCTAACTTCACCATGCCCCAAAGAATAATGTTTATGCTGTAAATGACTTGTTTTTCATTATGGTTGCATTTTTTAACATCTAGAAAATATATTCCTATAACTATACTAATAGTGCTAAAACAAATACTAGGTTCTGCCAGAAATGTCTTATGCAAAAGACTTAAATGTCTGATAATGGAGAAATGTAATGATAAAATATGGTAGATTCTCTTAGTGCACCACTAGGCAGGTATTAATGTTGGTAATAACATGAAAAAATGCTTGAGTAATGGTAACTTGCTCCACTAACCTGGAGGTATAAACACAGCCATATCACATCCTTTTTATTATTCTAATGAATCACTTAAAACCCCACAGGTCTCTATTGGCAGGCAGCCTGGTATCCCACGTTGCCCCAGTCACAAGGATGTGGGTGAAAGGATTTCAGTGGTTCCTCTGGAGGGGGAATCCATGAGGCAGCCATGACATCACCATTGGCACTGACACGCCGGGTCTGCTGATACCAGACAAGGTGCAGTGAGTCCTTGTCCATGCAGATCCCGAGGAGGCCACAGTGGCAGTCACCATTGGTTTGAGATGCTCAGCCATCCCATGATTGCCTCATCCTATCCCTGTCCCAGACCAGCTAACCCTGGGACCACATGATGGCTCGGGACAAGGCCTGCCAGCACCAGGCCTATCTTAGACCCTGTAGGCAATGTGCTGAAGCCCCAGCTTCCTTGCTCTCACTGTGAATTCTCTTCTGTCACCAGTCTTTCTTTCTCATCCAGGGTCCTCAGCAAGGACACCGATTTCCTCCAAATTTCTCCAGTGTCAGATGGTAAGGAGAAAAGGCTGGGGTCTTAATCTCTTCCCTCTCACACTTCTGAACTTAGGCAAAATTGATGCATAACATTCACAAAATGTTAGGAGTGAGGAGGCTTTGCTCAAACAAAAAGGCTCTGCTCTGCATTCCAGGTGCAGGCACATACACACCAGAACAGGCTGCACAAACTGTTACATAATAATCCGGGATTTTTTTTTTCTATAATAAGAAAATCTGTCCTAAGGTTAACTTCCTGGCTCAACCTCTAGAAAAAGAAGAGGTTGCATTTTTAAATTCCACCCCATGGTAACTTTGTTACACAGATTTTTTAAAAAATAATTTTAAATAAGTTAATATAACTGGGTATCCAATTTTAAGGGGATGAGCGGAATTTGGCAGGAGCCTATGGGGACCTTGCCCTTTCCTCATAACCTTACTTCATGAACAGCTGTCTAGGAAAGCAGAGAAAAAAAATATGTCCCACTGACCCAGAGCAATGATGTGGCGCAACACAATCACAGCACCGGGGTGATGCCTGAAGAGGCAGTGTCCAAACTGTGTCCTTTGTACTAAGATGACAAACTCAGGTTACTTTAGGGGCTGCATCCAGAGAGGTTAGAACTAGGGGTGGGGCTGGGGGAAACCAGAATGGGAAAGGAAAGATAGCCCAACAGTGACACCAAAGCTAAAAAGCCAGTGAGAACCTGGGAGAATGTGGTTGGCAACAACATATACCTGTGAAATAATCCCCAAATCACCAGGTATATGTGCTATGGTGAAATACACATTACACGACACCATCAACATGGTAAAAAAAGAACAATATCTATGCATAAAATAGGAAGGAAATATATCAAAGTAGTAATAGTTATTCACTCTCAATGATAGGAGTATAGGTCATTCTCCTTTCTTATTATTACTTATTTTTATTGCTATTTTGCAAAATTTTCAAAAACATTGTGCATGGCTTTTAAACTTTTTAATTTCTTTAAAGTGAGTGGTTGACATTCTTAATAGTTCTTTCTGAACTAGTCAGTATAACAAGCAATGTAGTCTCCCTTGGTTTTTAATAAAGATGCATTTCTTTTTCATTATTTTTAAGTCACAAGAAAAAGCTGTAAAGTTTGAATTTGCCTGTGTCTTAGTAGTTTAGTAAACTCATACTTGGCTTGAGCATTAGTCAAACAGCACATGAATTGTTTGCATAATGGGAAAGAAAAGACTCTTAACATTTTTAGTTGAATATCTCATGTAGCTTGTAACTTTGAGCTAGAAACCAGGTTCTGGAACACACAGTTCCAAAATCCATTGCTCTGCCTTGCTACAAGACAGCCACACTGTTGCTAGGTCATCTGGTAGCTGCCAAGACCAAGGAAGATAAGGTTGTTGAAAAGTTGAAATTAAAATGTTAATCAAAAGTGAATAACAGAAGGTAGGTCATCACAATAATGCCAAGTTATTCCCTTTTTAATATTAATGACTCTGCTACCTTGCAGAACTAGAAATTAAGAATCCATCTCAAATTGGGAAAACAAAACAAAATTCTAATAAGAACTGGTATGGATACCATAGATATAGACTTTTCAGAATCATTTTATATATGTTCTCTTATTTAAATTACTACAATGATGTGTATATAGAACCACATGATAAACCTGGGAATTTTTTTTTTTTTGCAGTACCGGGGATTGAATGCAGGGGCGTTCTACCTCCGTGCTACGCCCCTGGCCCTATTTTTTATACTTTATTTTGAAACTGGGTCTCACGAAGTTGCAGAGGGCCTCACTAGGTAGAGAGAGAGAGAGAGAGAGAGAGAGCAAGCTGAGGCTGGCCGCGAACCCGGATCCTCCAGTCTCCGCCTCCCAAAGTACTGGGATTACAAGCGTGCGCCACCACGCCTGGCTAAACCTGGGAATTTTTAAAAATGCATTAATCCCATGAGTTGGCAGCAGCTCTCAGATTGCCACATACAGGCCTATGACTGGAGAACAATTACTAACCTTGTTTGGCAAATGGTAAGTCTCAGGCACAAAGAAGTTAAGTGACTCGCCCAAGCTCACTCGGTGGGAATTTGAACCCATGCACTGATTCCAGAGCCCACATCCTGATCTACTCTGACAGGTCTCCTCTGCCACAGCCATGGCGGATCAGCCCTTATGAACCCTCAAGGAGTTTGGGGAGAAGTTCTCATAGACCTCTGGAAAAAGAGGCAATGGCTCCTTCCTCTAATCTCTCTGACTCCCAAGAGAGTTGCCCCTGGTTTCTGTTGACCTTCTCACCAAGGGTCAGTCAAGAAACACAGCATCAGAAAATGACCTGCGGGGGAAAGTGGCTTCCTGTCTTGTATCTCCCATCCACGGTCCAGAAACTCCGGATTTCCCAGAATTTCTATTCAGAATCCACAGTCCAGCAGGCGTTCTGAGAAACCATAATTTTCAGGGTTTCAATTGTATGAGCCTCTAAACTCGTCTCTCCGCAACACTGTAATAGCCTAGGGATGGAATCAGTTTGACCAGGGACTGCAAGCAAAGAGGCAATTTAGCTCTATTTCAACTGGCTGTGTAACTGTCATGGCCACAGTGTTAGGCAGGTGGTAAATTAGCTACTTGGAGAGGTCCTTTCATTCTTTCAGACCACTGAGGCATTAAAATCTCTCCAAGCATCTACCAGGCAATGTCATAAATGCTTGTAAGACTCTACTTGGGCACAATTTTAGGAAAACAACTTATTCCAGTGAACCTAATTAGAAGAAGTATCGTTTACTTGGCTTTTTAAGACTCTAAGCCTGAGTACCCATCTGAGTTTGGTAAACGAAATTTGGAATTGATTCTAATAGGTTTAGACACTAAGCTATCACTGCCAATTTCTTCCAATTAAACAGAGACTATGAACAGATGAGAAATCAATCAAAATAAAATGAAACACCTTTGATCACCTTGGGTGGGATTTGAGAATAGACCGATTTCTTTGTTGTCTTATATTATCCTACAGCACTACAAATTCTTCCTGAGACAAACTAGAAAAGAGGAATGGCCTCACATTTCCTCAGTGGAATGACAAGGAAGGGGAATATGTAATTATATTTAATTCTCTCCTGTTTCAAGAACATTATGGATATGGTTCAGTTTCCAACTTTTTAAGCAATAACATAATAAGTATGTACGCACACACACTCACACACACACACACATGCACACACTAGAGGACAGATACATCAGACATTTCCTATCCACTATATTTTAGTTTTGAATTCAGTAAACTTCTAATGTGTCTCTCTTAGAAATCCTAAAAAAAAATTCTTAATTCTTTCACAAATCCCATGTGGGTATATGGAAAAGCAACACTATGCCAAGTTTGCAGGCTTCATGTATTTCTTCTTCATTGTTTTTAGGTATAACTAGAACAATACATCCTTAATGCCTGGCACAAGGAAACCTTTCAATATATGATAGATCCCCCTTATCTGTAGGGGAGACATTCTAGAACCCCCATTACCTGAATGAAATTGTGGACAGTAACGAACTATGTATATATATGCCATTTTCTCCTATACGCACATGCCTATGATAAAATTTAATTTATAAGTTAGGCATAGTGAGAGATTAACAACAGTAATAAATGATAAAATATAACAATTACAATAGCATAATGCGATGAAAGTCATTTAAAACTTATTAATTATTTATTTATGGAATTTCCCATTCAATATTTTTGGACCATAGCTGCCCATAGATAACTGAAACTGTGGAAAGCAAAAGTGTAAATAAGAAGGGATTACTATATATATATTTTTTTCTGACATAGTAGAATGTAACAGAGAAAGTATGAAACTCACAGGCAGAGCTGACTCGTAATTTCAATGAAAACTGCTATAATTTCCCAGCTATTCTGAGCACAGGTAGATGGCTTAAGTATGTCTGATAATAACATCCATTTCATAAAATTGCTGTGAGAATCCAGCGGTATGCCATAGTCAGGTCCCACAACTTGTAAGAAACAAGCATGCGTGTTTCTTTTAAACTCTGCATTCAGTGACATCACATTTGTAGCTTGGATTTGGCCATGATAGGAATATTTATCTGAGAGAAATAAGCAAAGCTACAAATTAAGGCTTTTTTTAGAGCCAGTTTACTAACTCATACTAGATTTTAGATGAGTGCAAAATGTCCACCTCCTTTCCTGTCTTGAAGAGTTTGCAAAGACAGCTTTGCTTCTGTACCTAGAACGCTTTCAGTCATTGCAGGAAAAAATTCACATCATTATCAGGAATTCCTTGAGATCGTTTTCTTGCCACTGCTTCTGACAATCATACAAGGCACTTTGTTGGGATGACCTTTGACTTCAATATTTAAATACCACGTAAAGTCCTGCTCTAGTATTTTGAAGAACGGTGTTGCAAACTCGTCTCCAGTACCTCACTCAAGCACAACTAGTCAGTACAGGGTGTGAGATTTTTAATTCCCTGAGTTCTACTGAGGAGTTGGCAATTCCATTCAGTCTGAAATAGTATCACCAAGAAAAGTTGTCTCTTTAACCAGAGGGCTCTAGAAGGAGATCACACTGCCTTCCTGCAACAATTGGGAAACTAATGTACCCCTAATAAACATAAAAATGCTACGAAAATTGTTTGACAGTTCAATTCAACACTAAACCAAGAGGGAGGGCTAAATGAGCAATGTGTGCATGTATGATGCTGCTACCCTGATGTGTATCAAAATGTATAATTACAATGCACCAATAAAAGAATATAAAAAAAGAAAACAGTGACATGGAATTAATCGTAGATTCCCCGTGGACCCAAATGTCACAGCAGAAGATGCTGCGCTTGGAAGCCACAGCAGGCTGACTTCCTAATGTGCAGGGACATGGCAGGAACAGTGGCCATAGGCATCAGTGGTTCCCCTTGTGGCTGAGGGGAGATTTCTCATACAATCCTATAGGACGCCAGTCTCCCTTTTGGTACATAAGACTGAATGGAGACTAGAATTCTGTAAAAATTTGGAAATACTATTATGCTTTATTCCTTCTACCTCTAGAAAGTAGTTGAGCTTTCACATGGCTAAAATTTTGTGAGACAGGTTTGAGAGCAGTTAGTCTTGGTAAGCAGGAACATAGCATGTTGCATTAGGAAGAATGACATGCTTGTTGTCAAAAGACTATGGTGAATATTGTAATTCTTTTTTTTTTTTTTTTGCGGTACCGGGGATTGAACGCAGGGGCGTTCTACCTCCGTGCTACGCCCCCGGCCCTATGAAGTTGCGGAGGGCCTCACTAAGAGGAGAGAGAGAGAGAGAGAGAGAGAGAGAGAGAGAGACAGCTAGAGAGCTGAGGCTGGCCACGAACCCGGATCCTCCGTTCTCCGCCTCCCAGAGTACTGGGATTGTACAAGCATGCGCCACCACGCTCGGCTTGTAATTCTTTTTTAATGTGCTTTTATTTTTATATACTTTTATTGTTGCAATGTTATTATGCACCATGGGGAGATTCAAAGTGATACAAACATACATGCACACATCACTTGGTGTATTTCCCTCCATATAACTGTCCCATCTCCCCCTTCCTCCCTCCCCATATATGTTAATGAGATTGGTAGTGAAATTCTGCTATTCACATGTGATCTTGGGCAAATTCTTTGATTTCTCTAAAATCAAACTTTTTGCCTTTCTAGCAGGCATTATTGTAGTATCCATGTGAGGGTCAAATACTGAAAATGTGCTGTATACAGTAAACTACTATACAAAATATAAAGTATTATTGCTTGGACATTCTTGGTCACATTCTACCAAAAATAAAAGTCTCAATGCAAAACCTCTAATTTAGCATTAGTAGGAAGCCAAACTGCATTTCTGACATCATTCTGAATGTTAAGTCTCACACAATTTTTTTCTAAGATTTCCTGGGTTTACTCAGACACCTCATGATAAGATTATAGATTATAGATTTTGGGGGTGCACATTTCAGTAATTTTACTCACAATGTCTCATAAAATCAGGCATGACTTAAAAGGCAAGGGCAGCATACAATATTAATCGTTACATACCCTGTTTAAAAACATAAATATAACATTTAATTCTTAATTGTTATTATTCTTAATTAAGCAGAATTCCATCCATGTTCTGGTGAAATGTCAGCTGTTTTGCCAATTACAACTGTTTGATGCATGAACAAATAATGCTGTCTGCTCTGTGGACTTCTTTTTATTATCATATTGTTGAATTCTAGTTAAGAGGATAAAAGAGACCTAGAAGAATGGAGTATTTGAGGTATGGGGGGAATTTAAGAGCTCATCTTTCTGACTATTTTGAACTCCATGAAACTGAAGAAGTAAAAGGACTTATCCAAGTCTCTTCTGAAGAAACTGTTCAGATAATGAGAAAAGACGAAATGATGCTAAAGTCAGGAGTTCTCCGATGTCACCTCAGCCAGACATCCTACAGTGATACCACTGCAAGTTAGTCCCACTCATATGGTCAGACCTTCTAATAAGTGACCATCCCCTACTCTGAAATATGAGCAAACATCCAAAGATTATCAAATATGCTAGGGAATAAACAGAAAAAACAAAACAAAGCAACTTGGAAGGAGCAGAGGTTATGCAAGGAGGAGAAAGACTTTACCAAGTGCCATGGGCATGTATGTTTGTATCACATTGAACCTTGCTATGATGTGTAATGATAAGACACCAACAAAAGTGTATTAAAATTATCTTTAATATCCTCATATATGAAAAGTGACAAAGATTCTTTGCTCAGTCAAATTTTACTGAGGCCCACTTGTACACTTTCTTGTCAAACCCAGTTTTAGTGAAGAACCCTGCTAGGTCAGTTGATACCTAATCGTCATAGATAGCTAATCAGGTTCCGCATACTCCATCATTCCCCAGGGGATGTCTGATCACCCTGGCCTGTCCTCAGCAAGAATCCTCTTAAGTCTGTTTGACCAGACTCCCCTTTAGAGCTGATGTTTCTTCTTAGTAATTTTCATCCACTGCCCCACACTGCTCCTTGGCTATACATTCCTACTTGTTCATCCTGCATTGAGTTGGACCAGTCTCTCTCCCCTTCTGCAAGACCCTACTTCAGTGGTCCCTGTGATGGTCCTGAATAAGGGCTTCCTTACTGTACTTACTGTACCATTGATTAATTATTTAACAGAGAATAAGGAAACGTTGACATAAGAGTAGATCTAATATGGATCAGGAACAAAGAGAATCCTGGGATGGTGGGAAATGAGGGCCCAAAAGTGACAGTTGTGTGCCAGGCCTGGAGGGCACCCTGCACAGACTGAAGCATATCAGAATGTTCTGAGAGTGGTATTTGCAAGATGATAATAGGGTTAGGATAATGGACGTGAATACAAGTATTGAGAAGAGATTTAGGTAACTGGCACATTATACAGGATTCACCCCTTTAATGAATACTGAAAAAAATGAGCAAACAAAAAAGAAAGGGGAAAATGATTCTATCGAAGGAGAAAAGGCAGTTGTACTGGCAAGAAAATATGATCATATTTTATCACATGACAAGTCTAAATGGTACACATGGTACTAATAACGTAAATACTAAATATGGATCTGGCCAGAACTATAATTTTACCACATTGGGAAGATAGGGGGCAGGAGGTGTTAGAGAGTAATCAGTAAGGGGGAACCACATTGTGGGAAGTCAACAAATAATGCCTAGAATATAAATGCAGAAAGAATAAGGTAAAAGAGTGGAAAGTGATTGCCTCTTGGTTGGGGGGCAGAGGGTTTCAGAGAAAGGAGTCTGGGGCTCTCATTGGCCTTAACATAACTTTTAGAAATGACTGACCTTCTGAGCCAGGCGTGGTGGCGCACGCTTGTAATCCCAGTACTTGGGAGGCGGAGACCAGAGGATCCAGGTTCGCGGCCAGCCTCAGCTACTTAGTGAGGCCCTCCGCAACTTCGTGAGACCCGGTTTCAAAATAAAGGATAAAAAATAGGGCCGGGGGTGTAGCTCGGAGGTAGAACGCCCCTGGGTTCAATCCCCAGTACCGCAAAAAAAAAAAGAAAAGAAATGACTGACCTTCTAAACTGAGTATATATATATATATTTGACAAAAATGGAAATTTTCTTTAAATAAGGAAAAAATTAAAGGGGAAAAGTTAAGGGGAGAGGGGTGTTTCCAGCACAGAGTCTTCATGGGTAAAGGCTGTGATGTAGTCACAGCATGGGGCAGTGGGAGGCTGCAAGCTGAAACCATTGCTAAAACATCACATGCAACCTATGGGGAGGTTACTAGATCTTTTTTTTTCTTCCTTTTTTTGTGGTACTGAGGATTGAACCCAGGGGTGTTCTACCTCAGAGCCATACCCCCAACCCTATTTTACTTTTTATTTTGAGACAGGGTCTCACTAAGTTGCTGGCAGTCTCTCTAAGTTGCTGAGGCTGGCTTCGAACCTGCAATCCTCCTGTCTCAGCCTCCCAAATACTGGGATTATAGGCATGTGCCACCATGCCAAGCCAGATCTTTTCTTAAGTAAAGAAGCATCAAGGATGTTGACAATCTGGGACACCAAGAGTGTGCACAGTACTCCCTAGCACAGCTTGAAACAAAAGCGGACTGTTCAACTTCGTAGAATGCTCTAGCAATTTGAATGAGGTTCAAAGCTTACAAATTATCAGTTAGCAGGGTTGCAGAGATCCTAGGAGAATATTGCCTTTAAGAGTAAGCAGCCCCAGAACTAAGCAAGCCAAAAACGAGCCCTCACATAGAGGAACCTGGATAAGCGACGATGCTCTTCTGCTAGTCTAGAAGTCTGGCAGGTGTGTGAGAATATAATTAAGTCTTTCCTATCAAATGATTAGCTTAATTTAAGAAACTGCCATTTTGTAACCCTGTATAAGCTCTCACGCTTTTGTAAAGTTAGCATTCCTTTAAAAGCTGCAAATGCCAATCCTCCCCTGGCATCCTGTTCTAGCCAATGGTATGAAGACTGTAAAGCCGTGCTCCCACCACACTAATAGAAGTAAGGCCCAGAAACTTTTGCATTAGGAATAAAAGACCCAGCGGACTCTCTCCCAGGTGTGCTTGCATACCTGGCTTCCTTGGTGGCAAGATCCTTTTTGCAAAAAGTAAAATCGCCTTGCCCAGATTTTTTCAAACAAGTGTCTTTTCTTCTGACGCCATGGGAATTTATTTCTAACAGGCAGGCGTCCACTCAGGCTGGCAGAGATGCAGGAGAAGGAAAAGGAGATGCGCTAGGGCCTCGGAACACCTGTGCTTCCCTGGTCAGTCGGAAGAGTTTTCTGGGGCCACAGGGGATTTAGCTGCTGAAGTTGAGATAAATAAGAGAGGTGCTTTGTTGCCTTCTTCTGGGTATTGAATTACCCATATTGTGCAAGATTTAAGAAAAAAAATCAATCATTAAGGTAAAAGAAAAAAGTCCAGCTTATAAAGGGGAAAACTGCAAACAAGAAATCAAAAATGAAAGGATGAAAATTAAGTAGTAAGCACTTGAAAAAGCAGAACATTATAACCAAGAATTTAAAACAAAATGTTTTGCAAGCACTATGTGTATTTAAGAGGACAAACATCAAGGAAAAATTGTGTGCACTTATAATAATAACGGGGAATTAGAGACAATGGAAAAGGAAATAGCAGAGACACTAAACAATTGCTTGCAGCTGTCTTTACAACTATAAAAGACTAGAGATTTGTCCCATTTGGGGATCAGATTTCTTCCACTGAAAGCACGAGAATTCGGAAGTGGGTAGATAATAGTGGTACTGCTGATAAAGACAGAGTATCTTTCATCTGATAAATCCAGACAAGCAGCATCGGAGGGAAATGGGAATGAAACAACCAAAGGTTTTTAAGGTTCATTTTTGAACTTGTGCTATTTTCATAAAAAGCAAGGGGTTTAGATAGTGACTCTCATACCTGCATGGAATTACCCTCACTTTAACAAAGGTAACCACCAAATAGGCAGTTTAATTTTGGTGACAGAAGTACATTTAGAAAAGATGCAATCAGAAAGGAAATAGCACATGCTTCTTACCTTGAGACATGAAATGAACTATTAGATTACAATCTACTCCCAAGATTCTATCTGAAAATGGTGAAAACATACAAGCATAATTGCAGGTACACAAAGATAAAGAGGATACCTCTGGCCCTACCCCGTCGCTTTGAAGCTTTAGTTCAATTTATTTAAAATTACACTTTGATTTAATCATCTCTAGGTGATTTTTTACATTCACAGTTGAATGCTAGAAGGAAAAGCAAGCCATTTCAAGAAGTCTTGTTGAAGGTTTAGCATACTCTACGAGGTCTCACCACCAACTGTGATCTTTAAGTTTTGTTTAACAAGAGCAAATAAATGAACAAGAAGTTGAGTTTAACAAACATCCAGCCTTACTTTTTTCCAGGGACGGTATCTATATAGTGCACTCTTCTCTTTGGGGCTTTGGTTCCAATACTTGCATTGATTTATTTTAATTTTGACTAGAATATTTCTCTCTTTTTACCTTTTCCAACTATCTTTTTTTAATACTTGTAATTGGTGCATTGTAATTGCACATCATACTGAGGTATAGAGTGATAGGAATATACATACTCACACTTGGTACATTTTCTTCCAGATCTCACCCCCTCTCCCCCCGTCTCCGTACATGTCATTGAGATTGGCACTAGTAGTTTCATATACAAACATATCATTATTTAGACTGTTAACTCTCTATCCTCCCTTCTCCCTCCCCTAAACCCTCTCCATCGCTCCATTGGAGTCTCTGCTCCTCTGAGGTCTCTCTTGTTTTCCAATTTCTATCTAGTTCCACATATGAGAGAAAACACAACTATTCACTTTCTGAGACTTTTCCAACTATCTTTGAACAGGAATAGTGAGACTGACTCAGTCCACAAGAATTTTAGAGGTTTAATTGTGTAAATTGCATTGACTGCTGTTTCCAATTTGTGAAGGAAAATATTTCCTTTACAGAGTGCATATCACTTTTTATTTTTCTTTTAAGTTTTAGAATTATAGCAACATGACAATAAAGCTACCCTGTTGAGAACTCAGGGTTGAGTGTATGAAAATAACCAGTTGTACTTTCTTTCCTCTTGACTGCAAGCGTTAAAGTTTTATGTCAATGGAATGATGATCTTCATTCATTCTCTCTCTGTCTTTCTGTTTCTCTCTCATACACAAGCACACACAGATGCACACACATTTTCTAATTCAGTAATTGTGTCTGAACTCTTGAAAAGTAAATTGTTAGGTTTAAAATTTTAATCTTAGACTAAATCTTTAATCTTATAAAACACAGCTTATTCTATTTTTAAAAATGTTTATTTCATCCCTGCTAAGCCAAACCTAGGGAAATGATGATAAGAATTGCTATGAATAGGAAAGTACCAAGTAATTTGAAAGAGAATTCAGATGTATAGCCAAGTACATATGGGAAATGAATTTGAGTGTAGCACTATTCATCAATGGAGAGAAGCGGGATTACCTGTAAATGAGGCCAAAACAATTGCATAGATGTTTGGAAATATAAAGGTTGACTCTCTCTTTTATTCTTTATACCAAAACAAATATCACCTATATCAAAGATATAAATGCAGGAAAAAAGAATCTTTAATAATTCTCAATAAAATACAAACAAAATTATTATAGTCTCAGAATAAAGGTCTTCCTGAGCAAAACACATGACTACGAACACATAAAAGAAATAAATTTATCAGCGTAAGAACACATAAAAGAAAAAGAGTAGCAATTTTATCAGTATAATAATTTAAAAATTTTAAAGACAAAATAAACCAGATAAAGTCAAAATAGAAAATATTTTAAAATATTTCAACATATTCAATTTATATATACTTACTATAAAGATAATTTTCTTAAATTTAAAGACCTATATGAACCAAGAGTTTGGGGGTCACTAAGGGCTTTTTGTTTGTTTGTTTGTTTCTTTGTTTGGGTTTTGTTGTTGTTTTTGAGACAGGATCTTGCTATGTTGCCTAGAAGAGCCACAAACTTGTGATCCTCCTACCTCCTAAGTAGCTGAGATTACAGGTGTGTGCCACCACACCTGACTCAAAGCAGTATTAAAAAAAAACAGCTCAGTCAGGCATGGTGGCACATGCTTGTAATCCCTTGGGAGACTGAGACAGGAGGATCATGGATTTGAGGTCAGCCTCAGCAACTTAGTGAGAAAGACCCTGTTTCAAAATAAAAAATAGGGCTGGGTGTGTAGTTTGGAGATAGAACACCCTGGGTTCAATCCCCAGTACCAAACAAATAATGAGGAGGAGGAGGAGGAGGAGGAAGAAGAGGAGGAGAAGGAGAAGGAGGGCTCCGCAATAGAAAAATAAGTTAAGGCTATGCACACAGACAAAAATATATGGAAATGAGCAACACTCACGTGAAGAGTGGCTAAACTTTATCCAAAATTCAAAATGTAAATTGAAACACATATGAGATGCCATTTTTACCATTAGAATGGCAAAGATGGACAGACAGTTGGTGGATTCCTTTGTATAAATAAGAGAACATGTATTTTTTCATATAGAAAGACAAATACACACACACAAATATTCATGCATACTGCTGAATATGTATAATAATTATACATATGTATACTGCATATGTATAATAATTATGTCTGAAAAGATATATAAGGCTTAATTGCCTTTGGAAAGTGAACCCAATGTGGGAGAGTGTTTTTAAATAGACTTTATTTTAAAGCTTACAGCAAAATTAAAAAGTGCACAGAGTACTCATAATACCTGCTGCCACCTCCCTACACACACAGCCTCCTCTGCTGTCAACATCCCCCACCAGAGCCCAACACTCATTCAACAGAACCTACACTCACACATCGTCATCACCCCAAGTTCACAGTGCGCATTAGGGTTCACACTGGGCGTTGTGAATTCTGTGGGTTTTGATAAATGCATAATGACCTGTATCTACCAGTATAGCGTTGTACAGAATAGTTTCACTGACCTACAAATCCCGTATATGCTGCCTATTCATCTCTACCTCCCCCTAATCCCTGGCAACCACAGACATCTTAACTGAATCCATAGTTCCCCATCTCCCAGAATGTCATACAGTTCCAATCCTGTGTAACCTTTTCAGACTGGCTACTTTCACTGAGTAATATGCACTGACGTTTCATTTACATGTCATGGCTTGAGAGTTTATTTCTTTTTAGCACTGAACAGTACTCCATTGTTTGAATATCCCATGGATTATTTATCTATTCACCAATTGAAAGACATCATGGTTGCTTCCAAGTTTGGGCAATTGTGAATAAAGCTGCTCTGAATCTTTCTGTGCAGGTTTTTGTGTGATCCTAAGTTTTTGATTCATGTGGGTCAATACCAAGGAGCACAATTGTTGGATTATATGGTAAAAGTATGTTTAATTTTATAAGAAATTGTCAAACCAAACTGTATTCTAAAGTAGCCACATTGTACTGTGTTCCCACCAGCAGTAAATGGGAGCGCCCATGGTTCCACATTGGGTGTCTTCTTGCCCCATCTCTCTAGATTTGCTGTTGAAGCCACCATTGCAAATATCTGAAACAATTTATCTTAGTATTGTCAGCATTTATTATTGTCCAAGTTTAGAATTTTGGATTTTGGCCTTTCTAATTGGGTATGTAGTGGGGCGTTTTATTTCTTATTTTTGATTTTTATTTGAAAATTTTAACCATATAAACTTTTTAAGGCTAAAAATGACCTATGGAATGGGAGATAGGTCATTTTTACTCATTTATATTTCTGTTACTAAATGCTATTTCAAAAAATTATGCTTAGAGATCAATTAATAAGTAGGAATACCAATAAATATAGGAGGCTATCCTGTATCACATTCACATAGTTAAAATGATACAGTCAGTCGTGACTAGCCCTGTGTAAGAGCAATTGTTTCAGATATTTGCAATGACAGTTTCGACAGCAAATCTAGAGAGATGAAACAAACAAACAAACAAAAAACATCAAGTGGACAGAAACCTCCACTTCCTTCAGACTGTAACAGAGGCCTTTGGGAGTAGACTCACTATCATAGATGCTAAGTTTAAAACTTAGCCCCATAGGTTTGAAAGGACAACCAGGCTTGATTCGGTCAGCTCATTGCTATGGGAACTTTGGAAAAAGGAGTGGTAGGAAGCAGAAAACAACTTTTCCTTTCTGAGTTTACCAGGCCACTGGAAACAGTCTATAATGGGGAGAATAGGAAAGAAAAATTAACATTTCTAGACACTTACTATTTTTTGTACAATACCTATCTTACTGATATCATTTATCACAGTCAAATGAATCTAGAAAATGAGATTCTAACTATTAATATATTAAAAACTCTGCAAAGGCTCACAGTAGAGAAAACTGTTTAATTTCACTTGACACTATTTCCCACAAAGTACTTTTTAATGCATAACCCCTGTTAAACACTGGACAGAACTCACTCGGGGAAATATTTGTCTATCTTCTCTAGTGTAAGTCTTCCTTTCTATTCTAATACTATTTCTGGGGAAAATATCTTGTTCTTTTCATTTCAAAATTAAAATAAGAAATAGAGATTTCAAGTATGTATGCAACTTTGGCCAAGATGGTGCTACCCATTTATGGAATTCATACCTGGGTCTTACCAACTCTAGAGCACTCTCCATCTGCTGCAGAAACCCATGTTAATGTACCCAGATTTCCTCCAGAAATTATATCCAGAAATTACTCTAAAATGGATTCCCTTAGTCCACTTTGATATCTTTAGAATAAGGGTATTCTATATAAAATCAAAGCAATGACATTAGGGCTGGAATTCAGGATTTAAGACTCCTCAGATCATAATTTGCAAACTGTAGGATACTTACATGGGCTCATCTATAACAAAATGGGGTACTGTGATTCTCTCTGGATCAAATTATTGTCTTTAAAACTCATCTGGATTTGTTGACCTGGGTAAACTTTTGAAGAGTTGACCATATCTATGAAATGATTCCAAGCAGCTATGTAATTGAAGTAGTCCCTGAGTCATTATTAGACCCAATCCTACCTAACCGTAATGTACTCTCAGGCCCCACTAAGAGGCATCTAATACCTCTGTAGAAAAACACCAGGAAAAGAAGGGAGAGGAGAAGAGAGGAAGAAAATCTATCTGACCATTACTTTGAATTTCCTTGCTTGTGTGGGTTTTGGTCAGATAAAACTCCAATTATATTTTTTTCTGCATTAATTTCTCTTCCGGTAAAGTGCTTATAGAAAATACTTCCAGTTAAAGCTTTTAGGGTGGACCATTGCTCAAGCCATTTTCAACTATATTGGAGAAAGAAAATATACTATGGGTAGAAATTCAGATATGGCTCTTGGGGAAAAGGAAGATGATTTAATAGGTCTCCCCACCAACCCACCTAGCTTCTGTGATTGAATTAATACAGAAGATAATGGGGGAAGACGGATGGAAATGTGAGCTGTAGCTACAATTCGAGCTGTGTACAGTTACATCATGGTGTCCGTTTCTCCACTTGAGCTGGTAAATGACTGAACCCAGAGACATGTGAGCCCTTTCTCATGAGATACAGATCAATCCAAACCATCATCCAATCCTCTCGTGATGAATCTAAACCACATCTTTCCCCTTCCTCGAGCCTTTGGTTCTCATTTTATTTCTAGCTCACTGTGCTCTATGCTTAATTTTAAAGGGATTTGATCCAGTTTCCAGGCCTCAGAACTTAAAGAAACTTAAATATAAGTCCAAACCATAAAATTGAAGATCTCATTGAATAGGGTTTGCTGCAGGATAAGGAAGACAGAGAGTATGCAAGTATGTCCAAGCTAACTAGACTACAGGAGAAGTTTAGAGAACATCTCTATCAGTCAGCTATTACAGAATACCAACACCTTATGCATTTCTATCACCCAAAAGTATATAGAACAGCTGGTCTTGTGGCCTCCTTGTCTGGGTAGCTCTGGTCTCGGCTGGGATCACTCATACATCTGTGGCCACCTATGTGTTGGGTACGCTCTCTCCTGCTCTTCATTGGCCTCTCCCAGATCCAGAGGCTGGCTGGAATAGGATTGCCCAGCAAGGAAGCCTCATCTCTGCTCTTATCTTCCTGCAGGCTAGCCCAGGCAGAGGCTGGGTCCAAAAGAGATCAGAAGCAAACAGGCCTCCTGAGGACTACACTCAGAATGACACAATAAATTCCCCACATGCCACTGGCCAAAGCAAATCACAAGAACTGGCCCCAATTCAAGAAGAAGAGAAATAGACTTCACCTCCCAGGGTGAGCCTCAGAAGGGGTGGAGGAGGATTGAACAATTGGGACTGTCTTTGCAATCAATTCATAATCATATTTGATGTCTTTCCTTTTTTAGATGAATCTCAAGGCAATTCAGGCACATCCAGGGGGCACCCAGCATCCAGCACAGGTGTAGAGTGCCACTGTGCCCACAGGAGCCATCAGTAGAGCTCAAGGTTAAGTGATACCTGCTCAATGTAAGCTTCATGAAGGCAAGTCTCCCTACCTCCCTCTTCCTCCTCCTCCTCCCCCTCCTCTTCCTCCTTCTCCTCTTTCCCTCCTTGCTATTTTCCTATATTCCCAGTGCATTGAACAACACCTGCCTCACATGCTCAGCAAATATCTATGGGTGAATAAAGGAATTAGTGGAAGTATTATGTAAGAGCCTCTATTAACAGATTCGGATGTAGAAAGTGAAGCAAACCCAACAGAGACTGGGGAATGCAATAATCAAGCCAGGCAATTGCAGAGAAGGAAATCTAAACTAGAGAAGATACTCCTGAACATAGTGAAAGCACTGTGGTGATGGTGTTAAGGTTTCTACTGCTGCTAGTTTGGCCACGCAAGGGAATATTTCAAAGGCCATAGCTCTGTAGACAGGAGAAATAAGTCCAGGGAGAGATCAAGTCGGGTTAGAAAAACAGGAGATGATGCAGCTCATCGTCCTGGAAAGCAGTTGATTCCAGAGGAGTAAGGATAAATGGATAGGGCCATCCTCTCTGGATCTGGGGTGGGTCTTACTCACTGACCTGGGGGGTCTGGGAGGCTCCACCAGTATGGAGAGCTATCACAGATGTCAGGGTCCCCGCCACTGGGTAGGGTTTAGGGACAGATCTGTGAGAGACACAAAACTGCAGCCAGCTGGGAGGAAAGGAAAGTTAACATGACGAGAGCTAGGCCTTGGGGATCTGACTGCAGCAAAGAGAGAGGCGAGTGGCAGCCACCAAAGGAGGGCCAAGGAGGAGGGAATGGTTAGTGCCTCAGGGAGTCCCCGGCTCATCGAGGCCACGCACATATTTGACTCCCTTGTCCTTAGCGAGCAGAGATGTGTTTTATCCCGTCAGTGAAATCTGCATTGCTGGGATGACAGGACTCACTTTCAGCAGGGCGCATAACAACTTTCCGACATGTTGTCAGGATATGTCAGGTCAAGTTATGGTGATTCCATTTCACGAGGATGTGACACGCGGCGCCATTGTTGGCGATTCAGATGTTTCCTGTCAATGCCTGCCACTCAGGACTGGAAGTGTAATCAAACCCCAGTCACAGCTAGGCTTTCTGCAGGAGAGGCGCTTCCAAGTTTTACTTTTAATACCTGAGGTTTTGTGTTACTGATATTAAATAAAAAAAACTCTTTGCAATGAATTTTAAATGAGGTAAAAGCTCTCACCAGAGATTTGTTAAAAGCAGATGAACAGCTGTTCTTTTTTCCCCTTTTTAGTAGAAGGGCTTTAAATTATATATTAACCAAAAAGGTAAACAGAATAAAATGGGCAATTAAATATTAATGGAAGATGTAGTGGAATTGTCCTGTGCTGCACTTAAAACAGCCTGAATGATTGAGCTGTGAATTGCTCTCCCCAAGGTATTGAAATATTCATCAGCGCTATTTAATAAATGTTCATATTCGCAGGCACTCATGTTTACACTACAGCACTTGCAAGAGAGTGCTTACTAAAGAAAACATGCTAATGGAAGGTGAACTTTCCTGTACAGTGAGTCACCTTAAATTATACAGAGTGTGCCGCTGAGGAGACAGGGAAATCTCTCCTCTGACAAATGAGAAGCTTGCAGAGGAGAGAAGCGTCTTTTGTTAAGAGAATGGCTGGGGATGGCACAGAGGCGTTGCGACTCCGAGACTATTTTGAGGTTTTTAAAAATTTATCTGGTTTGCATTTTAAAAATGCTTAACCTTTCCTGCCTGAAGCCAAGCTCAGTTCCAATGCGATTACTGTAAACTGCCTACCTTATGGGAAGGGATGCAAGAGACAGCAAAAAGAGATGGCAGTGGGGAATCCTTAAGCAACCAGGACAAAAGCACGCCAGTGTCGGTGGAGACAGTCTCAAAGATGCAACCAGCACTTACGGGCAGAAGTGGACACTGCCTCTTATTGCTTCATCTCTGTGACGTTTATTTAGTCATTCCTTCCCAAGACCTGCAGATATTGTATCACCACAAGTGGGGGGCTTGATTGTTCTCATAAGTTAAACAGGATCAGGGGCGGTTGATATCCTGGAATGGGCTGATCTCTAGGGAAGATATTAAGGTTTACTAGGGCTGTGGAGGGAAGAAGCTGTAGTTGTATTTTTGATGAGTAGCATGACCTAAAAGGAGCACACCCCTCCAACTTGGATACCTGTTTACCGACAATTATGTAGTCACCCAGATTTAGCGGTATCATGATATGCATGTGCTAGGTCAGAGCCAATTATGATGGTCTTTCATCATCCTACTATTAACTATAAAAACTTGAGAAAAGCTTATTTGGTGAGAAAAGAGGATCTCTGTTCTCAGGGAACAAAAACAACATACAGAGTGTTGTAGCTTGACTTTCAGTCTTACTGTTTCCTCTCCGGAGGTGGTATTGAACTCTCACACCTGTTTGATGGCTTTGCGTGGGTAGAATATGCCTCTTCTCCCTTGACTGGGGGGTTGGCCATATAACTCGTTTTGACTGATGGGGTGTTAGGGGACATGGCATAAAAAATGCTTAAAATGCTCATGCACAGTTGGGCTAGCTTTCTCACGTACCAGACTTTTTCCATGAGAAGAAAATGCCTCCGGCAGCTGAGAGTCCAAGGAGAACAAGAAACACTGTGGAACCAAGCCCATCTGGACCTTCCAGGTGAAGCGAACTCTAACCTGCAGAGGCACGAACAAGATGATAACTATAAGTCACAGAGTGTGGAGTTTGTTACATAGCACGACTATGGTACTTTTAAGGACATAGCATATGACACATATTGAGAATCCTTCCAAGGTATCTGTAGATGATGGACAACTATTAATAATTGTTTTTCTGTTTTAGAGAAGAGGGTATTGTGTTACTAATATAACATACAAGTTTAGACATGAAGTGTGCTCCTTTAGAGAAGGAAACCCTGCCACTACCAGGAAGAAACCCAGGCTATATAACAATATTAGTTAAGTGAAAAAAGTACTAAATTATATCTAGGCATTTATTTATTTCCTTAATAGTTTCCTCTAAAATGTTTCTTAAATATATTTTAAAACCAGAATTAGATTTAGCTGCTTAATAAAAGTTGTTTTTATATAAAAGCAAAATGTGGTGCTATTTCTGTTGAGAAGCTTGTAAGACTCCTTGCTTGTTACACCATGAGACTATGGTTTGATATAAAATATATTCCAGTTATCAAAGAAGACTATCATGAGTGGAATAAAGCCACCAATCAACACAGAGGACTCTGTTCTCCCAGTTTACTTTTATTTGCTGGTTTCCTCTCGATAAGTTGCAGAACACTTGGATATTGTGCAAGGACTGTTTTCAGTGTTCTGCAGATAAATCAGGTGTCTGTAGAGTTTGGTAACTAATTGATCATCAGCTTAAGATCTGATAGTCAGTGAAGCAAAACTCTAATGACCAGTCATTTCACTGGTTAAGCACCCAAGGCAAGGTGATTATATTCTGAAGACGGTACATTAAACTTTAAAAAGAAGCTGTCTGAGGCCATTGTGAGGCTATTTGATGTCTTGCTGAAAGGAAGTGGAAGGATAAGGCAAAGGACAAGAGAAAAGGTGACAAGGAGAATGGATGGGACCTGGGGGTCTTCAGCCCCTTCCTCCACTGCGAGACCACCTCCCCCTGCAGACACTATTTAACCTTGAGAAAAATCATTCCACATTTGAAACAGCTTATCTATCTTCCATATATACTTGAGGTTTTTGAATCAACCCAGAGATCTGAACAAAAATACCTGCCTCTAATAAAGTGGGTTCTACCAAACAGAGCCCTACAGAGAAGAAAATTTATAGTCCTGTTCAAGAGAGGAGAGTGACCTTGTTAGCCAAGGACCATAATATGAATACATTGAGCAGAAGTATTGGTGTGCGGGATGCATCTAGGAGGAAATTAGCTGTTTTAAACCATGGAACTAATGTGAATCATTGCTAATAGCTACTTATTTATCACTAGCATAAAAAGATAATTTGGCTAAGCTAATGAAGTAATTCCAGCTTTTAACTGAATGCTACTTATTAATTGAATGTTACTGGAAAAGAAACAGGGTGGTAAACTACACAAAGGAGTGAGAGCAACCCGCTTGCATTCTAGTGAATTAATATTTTCTTGATGCTGCTGAGATAATATTTCAGTTGCATAAATTTGGAGATTTCAAACAGTTTAAGAAGATACCTGTGGGGAAAAAGAGAACCTGGATGCAGTGCTTTTATAGGAAGAATGTAAATTGGTTTGGGCAGAAGGAGGGGTGTGTGTGTGTGTGTGTGTGTGTGTGTGTGTGTGTGTGTGTGACAGAGACAGAGAGAGAGTAAGCAAGAGAGACTGTGTGTACTCCTTTGGGCTTTCCTTCCATCTCATTGCTAGTGAAAAAACATCCTCAACAATAATGTACAGACACTAGAACCATCCGGATCTTATATGTAATCCTAGCTAATGCTTCCTAGTGGTGCGATCTTAAATTTGTTGTTACGTTTATTGCCTTAATTTCTACCTTCTCTCAAGTAGGATAATAATATGTAGTATAAAAGTATACTGGTTTATCAAAAATTATTAATTTTCTGGAGAACAAACAACTAACAGTTTTATGGGGTTTTTTTTCAATACATTCCTCCAAGTCTGCTAAGTAGAACCAACCCTTCCTTCTGGGTAGTGACACCCTTAATGAAATCTCAGCAAATTCCTCAAGTTTTCAGTGAATTTTGGTTTTTAGAACAATTTGATTACAGTATTGACAGGCACGGTGCTATTAAGAATTAGACTTCATCCATTTTTCCTGCAAATGATATAATTTTGTTCTTTATGGTTGAATAAAATTCCATTATGTGTACATATCACAGTTTTTAATCCATTCATCTGTTGAAGGACACCTAGGCTGGTTTCATAATTTGACTATTGTGAATTGCGCTGCTATAAACATGGATATGAATGTATCTCTATAATATTCTGACTTCAGTTCCTTTGAAAAGATACCCAGAAGTCATATAACAGGGTCATATGTTGCTTCCATTCCCAGTCTACTGCGGAACCTCCACACTGATCTCCAGAGTGGCTGCACTAATTTTGAATCCGACCATCAGTGTATAAGGGTTCCTATTTCCCCACATCCTCGCCAGCATTTATTACTGTTTGCATTCTTGATGACTGCCATTCAACTGGAGTTAGGTGGAATCTCAGTGTAGTTTTGATCTGCATTTCCATGGTTACTAATGCTGTTGAACATTTTTTCATATATTTTTTGTTCATTTGTATTTCTTTTGAGAAATATCTATTCATTTCAATTCCCCTTTTTTATTATGTCTTTTTAGTGTTAAGTTGTTTACATTCTTTTTATAATCTAGATAGTAGTGCTCTATCCAAGGAGTAGCTAGTAAAGATCTTCTCTCATTCTGTAAACTCTATCTTTAGACTGTTGATGGTTTCCTTTGCAGCACAGAAACTTCTTAATTTAATGCAATCCCATTTGTTAATTCTCATTTTAATTCCCTGAGCTTTGGGGGTCTTATTGAGGAAATTTCCACCATTATGTATATGTTGGAGCATTGGTCCTATTCCCTCTTGTAGTAATTGTAACATTTATGGTCTAATTTCTAGGTTTTTGATCCATTTTGAATCAACACTTGTGCAGAGTGAGAGGTCGGGGTTTAATTCCAGTCTTCTACAAATGGATAACCAGTTTTCCCAACGCCATTTGTTGAAAAGGCTGTCTCTTCTCCAGTGTATGTTTTTGGCATCTTAGTCAAAAATCAACTGGCTATAAATATGAGGATTTGTTTTTGTATCTTCTATTCTATTCCATGGATGGAACTAGAGAATATTATGCCAAGTGAGATTAGCCAGTCTCAGAAAGCAAGCAGTTGTATGTTTTTTTTTTTCTCATATGTGGAAGCTAGAGAGAAAATGAGTAGCAAAAGGGACCTTAGATAAAGGAGTAGAGATTCTACTGACATGATGGAGAGGCTTTAGGGGAGAGGATGGGGGGAAGAAGAGATAATGAAGGCAACAGTCCATATAATGCTCTGTACATACATAGAATTATCAATACCAATATCAATGACATGTACGGGGAAGGGGAGGGAGGGGGATGGGGTCCAGTGGAAATACACCAAGTATTGTGTGCATGCATGTTCCTATCACTCTATACCACATTATGATGCACCAATACATTACAGTGTACCAATAAAAATATATTGACAAAAGAATTAGACTTCAGTCCTATATCTAATTCAAAGTTCTTCTGCTCCCTGTCTCTATTATAGGAGAGATGGTGACTAGTACTCTGGAGATGAGTGGAGATGGGGCCAGTTCCTCCTCCTTCCCACCCACCCACCCAACCTACTACACTTCCTTTCCCTGTGTTCATCATTCAAGAGTTGGCTATGCAACACTGCATTCCTCTCTTTAGCACAAACATAGCGTTCTTGTTTGTTTATGGACAAACTGGGGTGGGATAACCCTTGATGGCCCCACTGATGAGGGGCTCGTTCTCCATCACATCCCTCCAGATATGCATTCTGTTCAGCCTCTGCAACATTTAGCAATACTGCTACATCTGATGTAATACACCTTCCTCAGCCAACTCTTTGGCTTTTTCTTTGTTCCCATGAAATATCCAGTCAACCAGTGCTTCTTCAATTCCTTCTGTGTGCCCACATTGTTTAGGTCCTGGGTATACATCAAGGACCAAAACAGAAAAACATCCTCACATAGTCTGGAGTATCTTAGAGTCTACTGGAGGAACAAAGAAAGTAAAATATGCTAAATAAATAAAATATATTTGTTTAGACAGAGATAAGTGCTATGGAGAAAAATAAAGTAGGTAATGGAAATGTTACAATTTTAAATGTTATGTTTGGGGGCAGCAGTGGACCTCACCGAAATGGTGATGTTGGAGAAACTAGTTGAAGGTGAGAAAGTGAACCATATAGATATCTGGGAGAATCGTTTCCAGGCAGAGGAAAGAGCCAGAGCAAAGGGTTTGAGGAAGGAAGGTGCTGTGGGGATCAAAGGAATAAGAAGGGGCCCAGGACGTCTGGTGTAGAGCAAACAGGAGCAGCCAGGACTAAAATAGTCCAGTTGGAGTATATACAAGTAGGCACATATGTGCACTGCGCGCACACACACACACACACACACACACAACACACACATACACCTACCTGAGGCAAGGGTAGAGATGAGTCATCTAAGACAGCCCTCTTGATTTTAACTTAGTTGCATAATAGGATGTAATTTGCATAATCTGAACAGGGACTATAGTAGTGATGACTGTGGATACTAGAGTCAGACTGAGTACAAATCCTGACTACAACTTAATATTTTTGAGACCTTGTGAAAGTAATTACTATGGTTTGGATCTGAAATGTCCCCCAAAAGCTCATGTGTTGAAAGTTTGGTCCCCAGTGCAGCCAGGTTCAGAGGTGGGGCATGGCTAGAGAAGGAGGGTCACTGGGGTGTGGCCTTAAGGACCATATCTGTCCCTGGCCCCTCCCAACTGCCATGAACTGAGAAGTGGAGTTTCTGCCTTGAAGCCAGCTGACCATGGACTAATCCTCTGAACCCTGGAGCCAAAAGAAACCCTTCCTCCTCTAAGTTGTTCTGCTCAGGCATTTTGGCCACAGTAATGAAAAGCTGACTACACAGTGAAATAACCCTTTTCTTCCTCAATTTCTTTTTCTGTAAAACGGGGACTAAAATACAGTCATATCTTATACCATCGCTGTGAGATGAATGGAGTTAAATGCCTGAAAGCATACAACAGTATCTACTCATGGCGATTCTAATGGGCAGCAAGTGTTAAGAATTGCTAACTACATCTGGGGCTGGTTCATTCTTGCCCATCAGGTCCCATTTCAGATTTCACCTGTTTAGAGAGCCTCTCTCTAATAGATATTAAGGATGTTCAGAAATATTTCACTAAACTTCCTTCTAAGCACTTGGTATGATAGGGTTTTCTCCCTCTTTTGAGGTTAGGCATACCATGTGACTTGCTGTGGCCAATGAAGTTAGAGCAGAAGAGACATATGGACGATTTACACAGAAATGGCATGTCAATTTCAAGAAGAAGCTCTTAAGAGCCAGTGTGAGATTCACCCCATCTCTTCTCTCCTGCTGTGGTGATCATGGAAATCTATATTGGGATGGAGCCTCAGACAGCCAGTGTTTCACTACAGTGAGCAGAGCACAGCCTTCCTGCCACCCTACCACATACATTGGATGTGCTGCTCGAGCAGGAAATAAGTCTTTGTGCTGTTAAGCCACTATGGTTTGGGGATTGTTTATTACTGCAGAATAATCTAGACTATCTAGACTGATACACTTTCTTTGCCCATATTATAGGAAGTAGTTTCCTCATCCCCCACTCACTCGTCAGCACATCTTCAGAATAAATTTCCACTACTACTACACTGTCCTTACTTGGAATCATGCCGTTCATGAATTTTCTGAGAGTGGAGAGTTTACATCATTTTCAACTGTATCCTTAGTACAATAACAGGCTCTAAAACTTAGTAGCAACCTAATAAATACTTTTTGAATTATTAAAGTTCATGGCATATCAATCATTTTCTTTAGATACTTAAGATGCATTAACCTTATCCTAAATTCTACTCCATACGACATGATTCCAGGATATTTATTTCAAAAACTAAAACTACATGATTTTTATGTTATTTAAGTCAAAGTCCTAGGATATAGACACAACTTGGACTACTTTCATGAACATGAAAAAGTTAAAATGGATTAATGTATATGCTTGAAATGAAGAATGCAGACATCTACAATAATAATAATAACCATTTGTCTCTCATTCATAACTTAGTAAAAGAGGCTGGTAGGACTTTAACAATAATAATTGTTCACACCCTTGCATCCCATCCAAATTCCAAACCAATGGAGAATTCGATTGAGAAATACATAATCAGACTGATGAAAAATAAAATATAACCTCTGTTACTTTGCTATGCATCATTTAGATATCTGTCCTGATATTTTTCTCTTCACTCCTACCCCATCCAAAAATCTGAACTTTTAGAGACGTATTTTAAAAAGTACCTATGTCTGTAGGGTAAATCAACTTAATCAGAATGGCAGCTTCACATCCAGTGAGCCTCGAGAGTGGAGAGAGACACGGTGCAGGCTGTGGTCCACTTACTGGGTGCTGAGCCATGGAGGTGGGAGCAAGTACACATCCCATGCTCCGAAGCCAGGCACTTTTCAAAAAGAGATACCACGTGCATCTCCATATCTCACACTAAGGGAGATTATTCTTCCTCTTTCCTAACAGCAAGGACTGTGGGCACATAGAAACAGAGGCCAGAAGGAGTCCTCCCGTTCTCATCTCTCTGGACAGTGGAAATTTTCTTTGTGGAAATGTGAAGAGTGTGGGAGGTGAGGCAGGGAGGAGATAAGTGCCCCTCAATCTACTCCAGAGGCAAATCTGAAAGGCTAATAATAATTTCTTCTTTCTGAATGCCTAAGTCAAGTTGACCACTTGCTTTTAATAGCAGTGGGGAAGGGCTGGCTCACTTCCCAAATATCCCTTCACAGAAAGGTACCAGCCAATGACAACATTGCTCTGTATCCCCCTTCTTTTCATAGCAATAATTAGAATTCATTTATAGACATTCAACCAACAGCTTATAATTATGATTAGAGGGACTTAGCAATGAAATCACTTCTCTTAACAATAGTACTTTCACTGAAAATTCCGCCAAAAAATTAAAATCCTTTTACAAAATGTAAATTAAAATGCTGGCTAAAATAAATCTTTAATGAAACTTTATAATTTTCTCTTACACCTTCCCTGGATACTTCCATATAAGTGCAAAGGCTTCTCAATGCTAATTCAGGCAGTGAATAAGCTATTTCTCATTGCTGATTCACGTGGACAATTTACGTCTATAGATCTTAAACTGCTTACACTATAGAAGCCTCCTTAAAGCTGACTTCTGGTGCTGTATTTAACACACTAAAGAGAACTGAAGCTCTTTTTCATACACCAAAACGGTGGTTCAACAACAAAAGACCCCCACAAGAGCACTAAGCATTCCTTGATGAAAGTAATATGAAAGGTAAGTGTTCACCCAAAAACATTCCGTGGGGAACACCTGACTTTCCTGGAGTTGGGACATGTAGAATTTAGAAGTTCTGAGCGACCTTAGAGATTATCTAGTGGTGACTGTCAACCTGGCAGAGATAAGGTGCATTCCTATTAGGACTCACTGCATGGAGTAAGGAATGGCACAGAATCATGTGGTATATATGTGCGTGGAACCCGGATCCTTCATTTTTCAGGTTGGAAATCCAAGGCATAGAGAAGTAGTGTGGCTGCTTCAAATCACCTGGTAATCAAGTCAGAACTAGCTTTTTTTATTTTTTCACGGTACCGGGAATTGAACCCAGAGGCATTCTACCTCCGCGCTACACCCCCGGCCCTATTTTTTTATACTTTATTTTGAAACCGGGTCTCACAAAGTTGCGGAGGGCCTCACTAGGTAGAGAGAGAGAGAGAGAGAGAGAGACAGGGAAAGAGAGAGAGAGAGGTGAGGATGGCCGCAAACTCGGATCCTCTGGTCTCCGTCTCCCAAAGTACTGGGATTACAAACGTGCGCCACCACGCCCGGCTTAGAACTAGCTTTATTCTCCAGTAATTGAGGTTGGCACCATTCCCATATTAATTTATAGTAAACACAAACTTCCTATTATTACATGTTTAGTAATATATGCTCTGCCCCATCTACAGTCAGGTGTCACTTAAGGAAGGTAATATAGTTCAAGAAATATAAGTTTTGTGTGAACACCATAGAGTGTACTTTAAGATAACTACAATGTCACTAGGCAATACAATCTTATAGGCCCTCCATCACACATGCAGCTAAATGTCAGTCTGTATTGGCACACGAGAGTATGAAAGTCATGCATTTTTTTTTCAGTTCAAGGGTGATTAAGAATACATTTTGATGAAAGAAATATGCTAAAGCCTCCTTCAGTGCCCAGAGTCATTCTTGGAATTGAGAAGGTAAAATTTGTGCCTATTCCAATATGATGGCAATATCTACTCCAATCTATTGCCCTTAATGAAATAATGTCCATGGTGTTCCAGCATCTTGCCCTTTGAAAAAGAGTTTTAATTTTATCTGCATTCTTCATCCATGCACTTCTTATGTGACAAAGACAGCAGATCCAATAACAAGGCTTGAGACCTATCCAAGACCCTTGCCAAGAAAAAACTCACAGCTAGTCTGTGGGGAATCTGACATTTTTAATTTCCCCAAATTTTTATTTTTACTTTTATCCACAGATCAGCTATGATTATTTTACAAATGAGGTACACAAGAAAAAATTAAAATTTTTACATAAAAAGTAAAAATAAAATTTAGACTCTGTTATGAGAAATAAGGATTATGGTCATCCTCTAGTCAAATCAAGAAGACACATTAGGCCAAATTCAGTTGAGAATTGCAGTTATCTTTTGAAACAAAACTGTGTTTTTTGCTTAAATAACAACTAAATAAATTGAAAATAAGAGGCACCAAAATGTTTTCCCTTCATCCCTTCCGAGATGAAGGGACCATAGTAAGGGATTATTGTAAGTCTTCTTTCCCATCCATTCTAAACCCAATAACTTTGTATAGATCCATGATTAACTTGAATATGGTAAAGATTTTTACTTGAAGTAAAAAGAATTTTGTGCTTTACCAGTCACCTTTTCTATTTATTTTCTTCTTTATATCTCTGCAGCTTTAAAGAATGATACCGAATACTTTTTTAAAAATGGAAATAAATGCCCCCAAATTTGATAGAAGCAAACTAGCATTTCAGTTGTCTGCACCTGCTCCAATTATTTGTATATCCCTTGATTATTTATGAAATGCTTCCATATATGTTAACTTATTTATTACCTTCCACACCATCCATGTATATTTGCAGCAGGTATCCTGTACAGACATCAAATAGAGAAGGAAAACAAAACTTTGTAAGATTCTATGACTTCTCCAGAATTAACAAAAATGTAAGTGGAAACTCCTCATCTCCATTTTTAAACATCGGGCTTTAAAAACACCTCCCACAAATGATCTTAAAATTTTAGCATTTCTACTGAGCAAATCTTTTCTTGCAGTACTGGAGACTGAACCCAGGAGAACTCTACCACTGAGCTATATCCCCATTACCCCCTTTTTTTCTTTCATTTTTTAAAATTTTGAGACAGGGTCTTGCTACGGTTGCCCAGGCTAGCCTAGAATTTGCAATCCTCCTGCCTCAGCCTCCTGAGTCTATGGGATTACGGGCTTGTGTCACTGAAGCCTGAAAACAAGCAAATCTTAGTAAGGACAGGAGACATAGCTTCTCAGTGATATGCGGTGTCCTTTAGGTATCTCTTCTGTGACCTATTCTAGGCAAATGAAGTCAAACCCTAAGAGAGTATTTGAAGCAATTGATTACTCTGAAACTTTCACTGAGAGAGACTGGGACTCAAGTCTTTACAGTAGGCTCCTTTGTTATAACTAAAGTCAGGTTCACATAATTTAAGCATCAAAGTTCTCACATAAACCTTATCACAAATAACTTTAATCAGTCTGAAATGGGAAGCCAAGAAACATTTGTAGATAAAAGTTTATATCTGAAGGATAAGTAGCTGATACTCCATGCTTGAAAAAGAAACATAGCATCAGGTACTATCACAGTTAAAAGCACACAGATGCCGGGCGTGGTGGCGCACGCTTGTAATCCCAGTACTTTGGGAGGCGGAGACCGGAGGATCCGGGTTCGTGGCCAGCCT
>PVJS01005158.1:0-44740 GCA_004027185.1 Glis glis
TTCCTCCAAGCTACACCCCTGGCCCTATTTTTTATACTTTATTTTGAAACCGGGTCTCACGAAGTTGCAGAGGATCACAGGTTCATGGCCACCCTCAGCTATTTAGTGAGGCCCTCCACAACTTAGTGAGACCCTGTTTCAAAATAAAGAGTAAAAATAGGGCTGGGGGTGTAGCCTGGAGGTAGAATGCCCCTGGGTTCAATCCCCAGTACTGCAAAAAAAAAAAAAGAAAGAAAAGTAAACAAAGAAACAAAAGAAAGACTTCAAAGATAGAAATGCCATGTCATTTTTTCTGCACTGTTAATTTAAGCATCTAATTAAGACCTACTAAATCCATTTGGGAAGCTGGCCAGGGTACCGGGAACTAAGGGGTTAATGTCCTTGTGTAAAAACTTTTTGCCTGGCGCGGTGGCGCATGCCTGTTATCCCAGTACTTGGGAGGCTGAGACAGGAGGATCGTAGGGTTGAGGCCAGCCTCAGCAATTTAGCAAGACCCTGTTCCACAATAAGAAATAAAATAGAGCTGGGGGTGTCTCTTAGAGGTGGAATGCCTCTAGGTTCAATCCCCAAGAGAAAAAAAAGGAATAGATAGAACATGACTTTGAAGCCAATCACTTGGGTCCAAATTATGCCTCTTACCAGCTAAAAAAACTTTGACTAGGGCATGGTGGTGCATGCCTGTAAGGGAGGCTAAGACAGGATATAGGAGGATCGCAGGTTCAAGGCCAGCAACAGCAACTTAGTGAGACCCTGTTTCAAAACAAAAAATAAAAAGGGCTGGGAGTATAGCTCAGAGGTAGAATGCCCTTGGGTTCCATGTCTCCAATATCCAAAACAAAACAAAACAAACTTTGAGTGGGACTCAGCCTCCAAGAGCCTCAGATTCATTTCATAGGCTTATCAAATGAGCCAACTTAATGGTTATGCAAGACCTTTGCAGACTTTAACATCCACACCATAGGGCATCCTCTGTCACAATGCTCAAGGGTGGCTGCTATGGACAGAAGATAGTAAGATCACGTTAAGGCTGTCTAATCAAGCACAGAGCTTTCTTCCCCAGAGTGAGTTCAGAAGCAGAACAGTGCTTGGCTGGTTAAGGAAAGAATGGGAACTGAGACACCTGCTGGGTCACTCAGACAAATGAAGCACAGGTATACTGCTGGTTTCCTGCGGGGGTCCAACAGAACAGTCCCATCAAGAGCATTTTCTCCCAATCTCAATATCATGTATAGGGAAGGGGAGAGAGTAGGGAGGGAACTGGGGGGAGCTCACCAAATGCTGTGTGCATGTATGTCCTTATCACTCTGAACTACATTATGATGTAAGACTACAGTGCATATAAAAATATGTTTTATATATATTTATATATGTACACATATTTTAGAGAGAGAGAGAGAGAGAGAGAGAGAGAGAGAGATAGAAAGAGAGAGACAGCATTTTTTTCTGGGCCTCAGAGCATGTATGGACTTGAAAGCTCTGAAGTCAGGTATGTTAGCACATGCCTGTAATCCAGTACTTGGGAGGCTGAGACAGGAGGTTGGAGGGTAGCCTCAACAACTTAGCGAGGCCCTCAACAATTTAGTTAGACCCTGTTTCAAAATAGAAAAATTAAATAGGGTTAGGGGTGTAGATCAGATGGGTTCAATCCTGGGCACAACCAAGAAGGAAGGAAGGAAGGAAGGAAGGAAGGAAGGAAGGAAGGAAGGAAGGAAGGAAGGGTGAGTGGGTCTGGCTATGAAAAAAGATCTCCCCCCTACCCCCCACCCCCCAGTGAAGAGAAAGCACCCCGGCAGGCATCCAATTGCCTATCCCACATGCAAGGGATTGATATGGCCAAAAGGTAGCCATGGCCAATCGATTGGAATCAGCTTTTTAAAAGTTCACTTTTTAAATAGTAGCTAATATTGATTGAGCTCTTACTACATGCCAAGCACTGCGCTAAATGCTTGAGATTTATTAATTCACTTAGTCCTCTCTGAAACCCACAAAGCAGGCATTATTGTTATACCCAGTTCACAGATAAGGACCCCAAGGCACAGATGCTTAGCCAGCGTGCTGATGGTCATAGATAGCTGGGGAACAAGGTCAGGACTTAAAGCCAGAAAGTCTAACTAAAGCACACGCTCCTAACCATACACAATATTGTTTTTTCTCATTTGTTTTTACTTTTAATACACTTTATTTTTCAGGGCAATTTTGGGTTTACAGCACAATTGGGTGGAAAGTACAGAGATTTCCCATATGCCCACTGTCTCCCCACAATCAATACCCCCAGCACAGTGGTACATTTGTTACAAAGGACAAATCCACGCTGATACACCATTAGCACTCAAAATCCGTAATTTCCGTTAGGCTTCACTTTTTTTTTTTTAAATGTGGTACTGGGGATTGAACCCGGGGGCATTCTTCCTCTGAGCTACACCCCCAGACCTTTTTACATTTTTTTTCTTTTGAAACAGGGTCTTGCTAGGTTGCTGAGAGTCTTGCTATATTGCTGAGGCTGTCCTTGAGCCTGTGATCCTCCTGTCTCAGCCTCCCAAGTACTGGGATTACAGGTGTGCGCCACCACATCTGGCTAGGGTTCATTTTTGATGTTCATTTTTCATTTTATAGGTTTGGACAAGTGTATAATGACAAGTATCCGTCATTGTAACATCACACGGAATAGCTTCACTGCCCTAAAAAACTTCTGCCTTTGCCAATCCATCCCTTTCTCCCCCTCCACCCCTGGCAGCTACAGATCCTTGTACTGACTTCATAGTTTTGCCTTTTCCAGGATATCATTTGGAATCATTATGTAGCCTTTCCAGATTGGCATCTGTCTCCTAGCAATTCGCATTTCAGGCTCCTCCGTGTCTTTTCATGGTGTGATAGCTCATTTCTTTTTATCACTAAACAAGAGACCATTATCTGGATGTCTCACAATTTATTTACTCACCTACAGAAGGACATCTTGGATGCTTGTGAGTTTGGGCAATTATGAATAAAACGGCTATAAGCATCCATGTGTAAGCTTTTATATGGTCATAGGTTTTCAACACTTTTGGGTAAGTACCTAGGAGCATGATTGCTGGATCACATGGTAAGAATATGTTTTGTTTTGCAAGAAACTGCCACACTGTCTTCCAAAGTGGTTGTACCATTTTGCACCCACCCCCACCCCAGCAATGAACGAGCAGTCCTGTTGCTCCATATCCTCAACAGCGTTTGACGTTGCCAGTGGTCTGTACTTGGGCCATTCTAATGGGTGGGTAGTGATATCTCATCGTTTCAATTTCCATTTCCCTGATATAAATAATGTTGAGCACCTTTTTTTATGTGCTTATTTGCCATCTGCATATCTTCTTTGGTAAGGTTGTCTGTTCAGATGTTTGCCCATCCTTTAATCAGGTTGTTTGTTTTCTTACTGTTGACTTTTACACTACAGCATTTTTACAGGTGTAGTTACAGATTCATAGAGTCTCAGGGATGAAAGGATCTTAAAAATCATCCAGTCCATTCCCTTCATTTTGTGTTTGTGAAAAACAAGGCCCAGAGACACTCAGACAGGGCACAGCTGAACCCAAAGCCTAGGAGCTCTGCGTCCGTCCTCACAGGCCATTCTCTTTGTGAGCAATTAGCTTCGGAGGATAGGAGTCACACCCGACCATCTATCTGTCCTTCCCCACACGGTGCCTGGCACACATTCTGCAAATGTCTGTAGAGGGAAAGAGGGAATGACCTTCCTCTGGCATCTATGCACCTTTCCAAAGAGCAGGCGCTCTAACCTCTGCTCTGATCTGTAAGAGAGGGAGAAAAAGAAGAGAGTTAGCATTCCATATCTCACATGGTGAATCGGTGGGGCGGGGGCCAGGTCTGTGTGATTCTTAACCTGTATCAGCTTCAGCTACGGGCTTGTTACATACTGATGCTAGAGCCCCATCCCCGGCATTCTGATTTCATACATTATTTCTGTGTTTGCTATGTACCAGGTCCTGGGCTAAGCCATTTATACACATTCTCCTACCTAATCCTTCCTCCTGCGATTCTATGATGCAGGCCTTGTCATCATCCTCACTCTGTAAATGAGGAAGCTGGGGTTCAGGAAGGTTGATGAATTCACCTAAGGTCATGAAGCTAGTATGTGCTATAACCGAGATGTGAATAGAAAAATCTAGCTGCTTTCTGAGTTGTTGGCCAGCCTTTGTTTCGCACATGTGGGTTCACGAGTGTACACACACACACACACACACCAAAGCCTTTACACACAGCCCTGTGCAAACCCTACATTGCAAGCCCCAGGAAGCTAAATGGCAGGGAGTGCTAGTCCCCCAGAAGGCTGCCACGGGAAATCGCTTGGCGGGGGTGTTACACAGCAGAAGCTCCTGCCAGGGCCCTGAGAATACTGCCTGAAGGTCAGGACCAGAGCCCATCAGCACCACCAAAAACAAAGATGAGGGACAACAGCATTCTTGTTCTGACTCGCACGCCATTCAGAGAGAGCCTTCTACTCTTCTTTTATTTTTAATATTTAAGTGAATTGTTATTGGTATATAACAAACACACACAAAAGTGCACAAAACTCCTCCCTTTCTCCCTCTCTCCTTCCCTTCCTTTCTTTCTGTCTCACTATGTTGCCTATGGTTGGTCTGGAACTCCTGGGCTCAAGGGATCCTCTTACCTCAGTCTTCTGAGTAGCTGGGACTACAGGTGTGCACCATCATGCCCAGCTTAAAAAGTATACAAATCTTAAGTGTACAGCTGGACGAATTCTCACCAAGTGAACACCCCTGGTGTGTTAGTCTGTTCAGGCTGTTATAACAGAATACCATAGACAGCTTGCTAGTAAAAAACAGAACTTCATGTCTCCCAGTGCTGGAAACCGGGAAGTCCGAGGTCAAGTTGCCAGCAGAGTCGGTGTTTGGTGAGGGTGTGTTTTGTGCTTCACACATGCGGCCTTCTCATAGGGGAAGGGGCAAAGGAGTGTACCCGGGTCTCTTTCACGAGGGCACCGTCTCATTCATGAGAGCTCCGCCCTCATGACCTAATCACCTACCAAAGGCCGCACTTCCTAACATCATACCAGTGGGATCAGGATCACAGCGTGAATGGGAGGAGGCACACATGTTGTCTATGGCACCTGGTAACCTGCTCCACTTTTTTTTGGTGACAGTCTTATCACTGTGATTGGTGGGGATCTTGTGGTACTAGGGACTGAACCCAGAGGCATTCTACCTCTGAGCTACACCCCTAACCCAATTTTTTATTTTTTGTTTTGAAACAGAGTCTCGCTAGGTTGCTGAGAGTCTGGCTACGTGCCAACGCTGGCCTGGAATCTGCAATCCTCCTGTCTCAGCCTCCCAAATACTTCAGTTGAATTTTATATCACAGATAAATGCCCTTTTACAAAGGGGCATTGTGAAAACAAAGGAAAAACAAGCAAACAATAACAACAGAAGGCAACAGAGCATTACAAGTCTAAGAGGACTGGAAATCACTGTGTTGCTATTTTAAATAAAATGTGAACCTTTTAGGAGGCAGGTTGATATTTATTCCAGATCATTAAATCCTGGAAGGGCTGCCTCTTCACATTTAGTCACATTGGTTTTCTCCCAGGGGCCTTCAGTATAAAAATGGCAGTAAGCCGGGCGTGGTGGTGCATGCTTGTAATCCCAGTACTTGGGAGGCTGACACCGGAGGATCTGAGTTCGTGGCCAGCCTCAGCTACTTAGTGAGGCCCTCTGCAACATCGTGAGACCCGGTTTCAAAATAAAGGATAAAAAAATAGGGTTGGGGGTGTAGCTCAGAGGTAGAATGCCCCTGGGTTCAATCCCCGGTACCGCAAATAAATAAATAAATAAAAATAAAAATGGCAGTAAAGAGGTGGGGGACCCTCTGTCCTGGGCCACCTTTGCATTTCCTGCAGTGAAGTCTGCATATCTCACAGCATAGGGGCAGCTCTGCCCATGGGATCAGACCAAGAGGCCGCATGTCTCAGCCACCGGATAACCTGGCCTCAAATCCAGGTTCTGCCACAGCCCAGCTCAGTGACCCTGGGCAAGCCACCTAACCTCCTCCAACGTTGGTGCCCTTGTGTGTAAAAGGAGTCCTCGGTCTGCATGCCATGTGACTTTAGTGGAGGAAATGGGGCTTGCAAAGTGCTTATCACAAGCCTGGAGTTAAGATCTTTAGTTGCAGCTGGGCGTGGTGGCGCACGCTTGTCATCCCAGTACTTGGGAGGCTGAGACAGGAGGATCCAGGTTCTCAGCTAGCCTCAGCTACTTAGTGAGGCCCTCCACAACTTAGTGAGACCCTGTTTCAAAATAAAGAATAAAAAATAGGGCTGGGGGTGTAGCTCGGAGGTAGAATGCCCCTGGGTTCAATCCTCAGTACCGCAAAAAAAAAAAAAAAAAAAAGATCTTTAGTTGTTATTAAGATTCCTGCGTACTACTTCCTGGAAAATATGCAGGAGAAGAGAGCAGTCAACAGGATCCAGCGTAAGGCAGGGAGGAAGGGCAACGGGGAAGGGGAATGCAGGGAGCCGTCCTGCAGACAGGGGTCTTATCACCCGCCTTCAGGTCTGATCGGGTGGTACTGAAGCTCCGAGAGGGTGGAGGTTTATTCCTGCAGGTCAGCAAAGAGAATTTTGCACCGAGCCAGGAATAGAAGTGTTGGTTCGTGAGTTGAATCCTGAAAACCCAAGGTGTCAAAGTCGGCAATGTCACGTTCCCTTCATCTTGATGGTCTCTGCACCCAGCCTACATCAACACTGTCAGCCAGGAAGTTATCAGCTTGTCTTCTGAAACGCCCAGATCAACAAGAGATTGGCTCAAGGAGCAGTTGCCATGACAACCAGGAGCCATGGCTGGTAGGATTTGAAGCCCCCCAACACATACACCATACACAGACCTCCGTTATAGGAAGCATAGGTCTCTGAGCCGCAGAAGTTGGAGTCCTGTGGGTAGGAGAGAGCTTGCAGCCCTGACCCTTATCCTCTCCATGCAGCCCTTGGAGCTCATGGCTTCCCCGGAAGCCTTATTAGACTGTGCTTGAGGGGGATGAAGGCACTCTCAGGATAATTGCCCTCCCGAAATAGCTCGCTGGAAATTATCAGCCTTAGGGCCTCTGGGACTCAGGCAGGAAGCTAACCTTGGGCTCCTCAGAACACCAGGGAAAAGGGGCCCTCGGTGAATTTAACACTTTCATTCTGCTGAGCTCTCTCCCTGTCCCCATCCTCCCGTGTTGTGCCCCCCCCACCACCACCATACACAGGACTGGTCCATTAACCATCCCCACCTGGTGTAAAACAAAGGTGTGGGGGATTACACTTCCCAGGGACTGTCCATTCTAATGGAGATTCTTGAAAATTGAAATGTGTTCAGCCTCCTTTTTTCTTTTTCTTTTCTTTCTTTTTTTTAAGTTCTGGGGATTGAACCCAGGCACATTCTACCCCCAGGCTACACCCCCAGTCCTTTTTATTTTGTATTTTGAAAGAGGATCTTTCTAAGTTACTGAGGAATTGCTGAGGCTGACCTTGAACCTATGATCCTCCTGTCTCAGTCTCCCAAATTCTGGGATTACCAGTGTGTGACACCATGCCTGGCCAGCCTCCTCTGTTTAAGTTCTAAATCACTTAATGGGGGAACTTTCCAGATCCCCCAGAGGAGAGATGTGGGAGGAATCAGGAAGGAGATGATTCAGGGAAGAAGTAAAAAATCCTCTCACCAAGAAGACAACATATAGTTCAGGTTTAAAGTCCAACAGGTCAGCCGGCCCAGTGGTACCTGTCTATAATTCCAGTACTTGGGAGGCTGAAACAAGAGGATGGCAGGTTCGAGACCAGCCTCAGCAACTTAATGAGATACTGTTTCAAAGTAAAAACTAAAAAGGGCTGGGGGTGCAGTTCAGAGGTAGAATGTCCCTGGGTTCAATCCCTAGTACCAAAATAAATAAAGTCCAACAGGTCTGGGGTTGAATCTTCCTATGTTACCTTGGGTGAGAGCCTCAGTTCTCACACTGTAAAATGGGGTCATAGCACCTAACTCACATGGCTGATAGCACTGAGTCTGGCACAAGGTCTCAAGGTCTCCAGTAGACCAGCCAAGAAGACTGTGGTGTCTTCTTGGGGGGGGGTGGGGAGTCTGGGGGGTGTTTTTCAGCAGAACTATTATCTAGCTACTGGGGTTAGACAGTGGAGGAGAGAGAAGCCTGAAAGAAGGAACAAATTAAATAGACAATATTTGTATGCATTATGCTTAGAAGTTGTTGGGCTGTTGGGTTTTTTTCTTCCACTAGGGGAAACAGAAAACTCAAAGCCCTGAGCACTGGAGTAGGGAAGAGACAGGACGCGGGGAGAACCCTCTGTCAGGGGGTCACTGCCTGACCTGGGGACTCCCAAGACACAAGTGCTGTGGAGTGACGTGGGTTAAGGGAGGAGAGGGCAGCGGTCAAAGGACTTCTTTCTCGGCATGGCAGTGGGCAGTTTTAATATTAATGAAGTATGACCCTGGCCTGCAAAGCCGTCCACTGCTGCTCTAACTGAAGTGGTCCACTCTTCTAAAGCCAGTGGGTGTGGTGGCACACGCTTGTAACCCCAGTACTTGGGAGGCTGAGACAGGAGGATCGCAGGTTCGTGGCCAGCCTCAGCTACTTAGTGAGACCCTCTGCAACTTAGTGAGACCCTGTTTCAAAATAAAGAATAAAAAATAGGGCTGGAGGTGTAGCTCAAAAGTAGAATGGGTTACATCCCCAGTACTGCAAAAAATAAAATAAAATAAAGCCAGTGTAGCTGTGAGCGGCAGGAAATGTGGAGCTTGGAGAGGCCCCAGTCCATCCGGGGGGAGACTGAGATTTGAGGCCAGCCCCATAGACCTGCTCCCCCTCCCCCATAAAACTTGACTGACTTTACTAAGGAGCCCAGCACCCTTTTCTTTAGGCAACAGTGTGATGGTTACCACTGCCTGCTGGGTGACAGGGGTCATTCACTCAGACCCTGAGCCTCTGCGTAAAGACAGGAGATTATACCTGGAGGGTCTGTGAAGTTAAATGTGTCACATATAGGAAGCAGGTGGCACAATAACCAGGGACGCCTGGGTGCTCAGCAAACAACTTCCTTCTTTGACAAGTCAAATAGAGTCTCCCTGCTGTTTTCTCCCTGCACCCCTGCTGGCACGCAAGAGAAAGATTTTTATCAGGCATGTGGTCAGCTGCAAATAACAGAAAGTCCAATGGCCTAATTAGGTGCTCATTTTCTTCAAATGAGGACAGGTCTAGAGATAAGCAGCTGCTGGTTCTGGTGCTGTGGCTCAGCACTGTCCAGATTGCTGTCTGTCTGATTTTGCTGGCCTTTCCCTCTTGGTTAAAAGACGGCTACTGCAACTCCAAGCATCACAGCTGAATTCCAGGCAGGAAGAAGAAGAGAAGGGACAGCACCTTTTATAAAATAGTAAAGGTGCTCCTCCTCTTCCTCTTCTTCCTCCTCTATACTGGGGATTGAACCCAGGGTCTCATGCATGCTAGGCAAGTGCTCTACCACTAAGCTACACCCTCAGCCCATTTTACTTTTTATTTTGAGACAGGGTCTCACTAAGTTGCTTGCAGTCCTCCTGCCTCAGTCTCTGGAGTAGCTGGGATTACAGGCGTTCATCAATGTGCCAGGTGCCAGCAGCTCTTCAAGCCCAGAGACTGTAGGAGACGCAGCAAGGCCTGGGGAGCAGAGGGGTGACTGCTGTGGCAATCTGGGTGGCCTCCCAGACTTGGTCATTAGGGAGAGGAGACCCCAGACCTGGCTCACTGGACCCAGCTGCCGGGGCAGGTCTTTGCCTTCCTAAATAGTTTATGGGAGGCCTTTGTGCCCTCTGTCTAGAATTTTCTTCCCCTGAATGCTCACTCCTCGGTCCCACCCGCTTCAGTCTAGGTTAACGCCCCCATCCCTCTGGTTTTAGCTGTCTCCTGGCATTCTTACCCGCATCCTGGCATTCTCAACTCATGCAAGCATCATGTGCCAGGGACCTCCACTTTGTAGCTGTCCCCACAGTCATCATTTTTACAACTGTTTGTGTAGATATTTTAAAAGTTAGACTCTCTATACTGATAAACTGTAAGCTCTTTGAGGACAGGGGCCAAAGCCAGTTTTGCCCACTGCCATATCCCCAGTACCTCGCTTTGTGCCTGGTACATAATTAGGAGCTCAATAAATATCAAGAGTTAGGCCACATCAAACTGACAAGAGTTGATCATTTTTACCCTATAAAATGATAACTTCAGCCAGGTGCAGTGATGCAGCCAGGCATGGTGGTGCATGCCTATAATCTCAGTACTTGGGAGGCTGAGAAAGGAGGATCACAGGTTCAAGGCCAGGCTCAGCAATTTAGCGAGACTCTCAGCAACTTAGCGAGACTCTGTTTCAAAATTTAAAAAAAAATGGGACTGGGGGTATGACTTGAGGGTAGAATGCCCTTGGTGTTCAATCCCCAGTACCAAAAAATAAATATAAAAGGCAATTTCATACGATTTGTTCTAACATTAATTGAATGAATGAGTCAGATTTTTCCTGAGCACTGGCTACTGCAGCCTGGGGTTCAGTCCAAGGGGGGTCCACCTAAGCCTGTCATAAAAGAACATTTTTCCTGGCATTTGGTCACTGGTCATGGTGATAAGCAATGCTCCTGATGCTGCAGTGTGCAGACAGAGCCCTTGGGCATCTTGTTAATGGTTAGATCCTGATTAAGCAAAACCTGAGATTCTGCATTTCTAACTGACTCCCAGGTGGTGCCCATGGGGAACCAGCCAGAGGGAAGGAGGCCAAAATGCAGGCCCGGAGCTGGTTGGTGAAGGTCCTCAGTGTCACAAGTTTCCACGAGAGCTCCTCTCTTTTCTTTCAAGATTCAGAAATTCATTTGAAAAGAGATAGTAACTCTAGGTCATTACCATCGTATCCCCACTGTATGGGAGAAAAGTTGAGACCCTGTCATGTATAAATGAACTCTTCAGATCACTGAAACTTAGCCCTCCAAGCGCCAAAACTGTTTTTCTGGTTTTTGTTTTTGGCGGAAATATTTCCATTGTCATTAAATACTATCTTGCCTTCTTAAGGAGAGTACATTGGACAGAACCTGATTCTTTTTTTTTTCCTCCTTTCTGTTAAAAATTATTGGTGAAATAGATCATATGCATAAATAAAACATAGATTAAAGGAATATAAACATAGTTTAAAGAATATAAACATCAAGCCAGGTGTGGTGGCGCATGCCTCAGCAACTTAGTGAGACCCTGTTTCAAAATAAAAGAATAAAATAGGGCTGCGGGTGTAACTCAGAGGAAGAATGGCCCTGGGTCCCATCCCCGGTACCAAAAAAAAAAAAAAAAAAAGAATATAAACAACAATAGACCCAGTTAAGAAGAAGAATATCACAACTGAACCTTAGGGGCCTCCTCCTTCCCCAAATTATACATGAATCATGTCCTTGCTTTCTATATTGTTTTACCACATCTGAAGGTAGCTCCAATCTGATCAGTTGTGCCTGTTCTTGAACTTCATATGAATGGAATCCTATTTGTGTATTTCCCTGTGATTGGTTCCGTTTTCCAAGCATGGTGATTTCAGATTCATCCACGTTGCCATCACTCATTTTCTCTGCTGGATAATATTCTATTGTAGACCATACCACAATGCATTCATTCATTTTGCTGTCGGTTAGATATTTGCGGGGGTTTGAGTACTATTACAAACAGTGCTGCCAGGAACTTTCTGGTACACGTCTCCTAGGACCATTGCAAGAGTTTCTTTCTGCACACGCCCAGGCGTGGAGCTGCTGGGTCAAGGTCTCTGCACGTGCTCAGCTCAGCTTGCTGCTGCCAAACTAGTTTCCCAAGTGGTTATTCCCCCACCAGCCATGGGAAATCCCCATCGCTCCACACGTTCCCCCACACTGGATAGTGTCCCACTCCACACGTTCCCCCACACTGGATACTGTCCCACTCCCCACGTTCCCCCACACTGGATACTGTCCCACTGGTTACTTCTTCCCAACTTTTGATGATGCTGGGGGTTTCCATGACCACACGCCCTCTCCATTCTTGTGCAGAGTTGTGATGCTGAGTTATCACTGTTACACTAGCTGGGCCGCGATGCTGGGCTCTCCTGTGTGCTTGTTTTTCCAATTGTGTCCCTGCCTTGAACACAAACAGCCATCTCCTTGTTCCTGGCAGAGTTCAGAGAGCAGCAGCCTTTGTCTGTTCCCCCTTTGAAGGTGCTTTTTCAAATCTGCTATGGAAAAAGAAGTCCTGCAGCCAACTGTTTCCTTGAATGGGGTCTACGCAGGGACTACACAGGCTCTGAAGGAGCATCAGAGAGGTTTTATTTTGGTCACGAACAATCTCTTTTGTTTTATTTTGCTTTGAAGGTTGTTTGTTTGTTCACTTGGTTTTCAGTTTTTGTTGATTTTTACTTCTTTTCTGGTTCCTGAAGTTGCTCCAAATAGCTGGGGTTGCTGTATAAATCACTTTGGGACAAATGATGTGCAGCTACCCTTTGAATCTACTTCTAACTGAATTTTCTATTTGTGTAATTAAATCTGCGTTTAATTTTGCTTGCTGGTAGCTCCCCCAAATACCATGGCTTCTACTAGCAGATGGCACATATCCCTATGAAAAGTGACACCAGATATTCCAGAGAACACAATTCTGCCCCACCAGAAGCTTCTTGAGAAAATTCTGACTTTTAAATGGAATTCATGCCCCACATCGAGTTTGAATTAACAGATTATTCAGTGGACTAATCTGATGGCAAAGTCAGTCATCTTGGTAAAATTATTAAAAAGCATTTTGAGGGCTGGAGGTGCAGCTCAGTGATAGAAGCTCATCCCCTGGAGTTCAGTACTTGGGGAGGCTGAGACAGGAGGATCACAGGTTCAAGGACAACCTCCGCAACTTAGTGAGACCTTCAGGAACTTAGCAAGATCCTGTCTCAAAATAAAAAAAAAATTTAGAAAGGGTTGGGGGTAAGGCTCAGAGGTAGAATGCCCCTGGGTTCTATCCCCAGTACCAAAAATAAAATATAAAAAATAAATAAGCCGGGCGTGGTGGAGCACGATTGTAATCCCAGTACTTGGGAGGCTGAGACTGGAGGATCCAGGTTCACGGCCAGCCTCAGCTACTTAGTGAGGCCCTCCGCAACTTAGTGAGACCCTTTTTCAAAATAAAGAAGAAAAAATAGGGCTGGAGGTATAGCTCAGAGGTAGAAGCCCCTGGGTTCAATCCCCAATACCGCAAAAAATAAAAATAAAAATAAATAAATAAAATAAAAAGCACTTTGACAGGTGCTAAGACTATGCATTACTGACCCACTCTGGCAGATAGAAGCAGGGTATTGGATAACTCACAGGATTGTCAGGTGAGCTGGAGGACAGGGCTGAGGTCATGCAACCAAAAATAGTACCCAAAATCATGTAGCAGAACCAGCCCATTACTGCCACCAAGCACTGGGTCTTCACCTTGCCTTGACCACGCTCCTAGCAAGGAACACTAGATGCAACCACTGCTGCCCCAGGAGTTTGAGCTTCCTGCTGAGGCTGCCTTGCCTGGAGAGCCTGCTTTAGATGAGCCTAGTCACATGTCCTGCCCTAGCTGCAAGAGAGGCTGGGAAGACAGCTATCTCAATCAAGCGTGGGTTCTACTCTGTGTGATGGAAACTCAAAATAATTGTGGTATAAACAAAATAGAGACTGATATTTCTCTCTAAAAATAAAAATAAAAAAGTTTTAAGGCAAACAGTGCAACGGCACCCTGAAGCTCCTTCAACTCTGCCCTTGCATGCTGCCTATGAACCAATGTGGCTGCGTGCGCATCCGCCATCAAGACCACATTCCAGCCATCAGGAAACAGAAAGGGAAAAGGAGGATAAGCCCCCCTTTTACAACCAATTCCTGTAAATCGCACCCATTACATCGCAATGGTTGAAACTGAGCCACTTGGCCAAATCTAGCAAAAAAGGGTATGGGAAATGTAGTCTTAGATGCAGGTAACCATGTGCCAAGCTAAAAATGGTAGCTTCTCTTACTAAAGAAGAAAGGGAGGCTGGGTGTGGTGGCACACGCTTGTAATCCCAGTACTTTGGGAGGTAGAGACCGGAGGATCCAGGTTCGCGGCCAGCCTCAGCTCTCTCTCTCTCTCTCTTTCTCTCTCTCTCCCTCTCTCTCTCTCTCTCTCTCTACCTAGGGAGGCCCTTCGCAACTTTGTGAGACCCGGTTTCAAAATAAAGTATTAAAAAATAGGTCCGGGGGTGTAGCGCAGAGGTAGAACGCCCCTGCGTTCAATCCCCGGTACCGAAAAAAAAAAAAAAAAGAAGAAAGGGAGAAAGGACACCAGGGGAGGCCATGCGGTGTTTAGCACAGCAAGTTCTTAGCAGTTTTGTCTTTGGTATTAGGATGTGAGCTCTGATCTCTACCATGGCTCAGAAAAGCAAATGTGTGAAGCGGGATATTCTCCAAATACAGAAAGGGGGTTTAAGAGCTAGATGTTATGGTTTTGGTCTTGAATGTCCTCCAAAGGTCTGTATGCTAAAGGCTTGATTTAGAGCCTGTGCCACTGTTGGGAGGTGGTAGAACCTTTAGAAGATGGGGCCCAGTGGAAGTTAGGTCTTTGGAGGCATGCCCTTGGAGGGGATATGGGGACCCTGGTCCTTTCCTCTCTCTTTTTGCTTCCTGGCCACCATGAAGTAGGCAGCTCTCTTCCACCACACGCTCCCACCATGATGTGCTGCCTTGCTGCAGGCCCAGAAACAATGGAGCCAACTGACCATAGACTGAAACCATGGGCTAAAATAAACCTTTCTGCTTAGTAAGTTGGTTTTTCTCAGCTATTTGTCACAGTGACAGAAACCTGACTAAGACACTAGACAACCAAAAAGAATTAAGAGGTGTGTCGGTCAACATTCTCACTGATATCATGCAAAACGACTGACCACACAACTTAGAGGAGGGAAGATTTATTTGCTCATAGTGTTTTGGAGATTGTGGGTTCAGTCCATGTGAGGCCAGGGTCTGAAGCTCAGGGCATGGCAGCGGGAAGAAGAGAGAGCTCTGCTCTCACATCATGGAGGCCGGAAGCAGAGAGCACGAGCAGGGGGAGGAGGAAGGATATATAATCCCCAAGGCCACACCCCCAGGGACCCCTCCTTAGCAACCGAGCCCTGATTCCAACATTGCTACCTTGTTTCCATGAGGGCAAGGGGGACATCCTAAACCCAATCCATTATAAGAGAGAATACCAAATGTCCACTGCCCCATTTCTCCTGCCCTTACTACCCCTGAGATAGATTTACTAACTGACTCACATAGTACTTCATTTAAATGAAAGCATTGGCAGAGGGAGCCAGGACATGAAGCAAAAAGGGATTTGGAAGCCCAGCTGGAAATGGAGGTTTCCACGCCAAGTAAGTCCTCCTGTGGTCACAGGTTTGTGGAACCAGGACAAGAATTCAAACAAAGACCTACAAACCATGTATCTAGAGATTTACGATCTATCAGTCAAGCTAACAAATTGTAAAACAAAATACGTCTCATCCTCCTACCTTCACTAATGGGCCTTCATGACCTGGGAGGCCAAATGGGAACTTAGAATTCTTGACTTCTGCGGTGGCAGCACTCAGGGCCTGTCCCCCTTCACTCTTACCCTCAGCCAGGGACCCCCACATCTGCATGTGCTGGACACCAGCCCGCATGTCCATGTTCTGTCCACTGCCCTTCAGGCAGTCACCCTGGGCCTCCAGCTGCACAGGTGACCTTGAGAGCACAGACCATGGGAACAGAGCCCTGGAAGTGAGCTTGGACCATGTGGGCAGATTCTAGGGTCCTGAGGACCCGGAGAATGATCTAGAGTGGGTAGATGTGGGCATGGGCCCTGCTTGGGCGTCTGTCTCCCTTGACCCAGAGGGCTCCTCACTCTGGGGACAAAAGGAGGCCAGGGCAGGGGTCTCCTGATGCAGGGCCTCCCTGCCTGGGTCCATCTCAGGCTGCCACATTACAACATCCACTGACTGGCCAGGATTGTCCATAAAATGCATTGGGCATAAGTAGAGGTTATTTTGAGATTTTCCCTATTGGATCTGGGATCTGAGGTTGCCTGGGGATTACTGAGTTTGGGGGAGGGATGTCTTTAGCTGTGACTCTGTGCTGGAGAAGGATTCAGCCTTAAATGCATTTCCCGTCACCTCTGGTAAGGAAGCCAAACTAAAAAAACCCAAACCAAAATAGAACGATGCAAAACAGAAATCCCTCCTGCCTGCCTGACACACTGGGGCTTCCTCCTGCGATGCCCTCCAATCAGGCTCCCTCCATCCTCCTTCCCTCCGCCCGCCCTCCCTGGCGCAGTCTTAATCCCTGCCATGGCGACAGAGAAAACAACATAACATTGGGGCAGATGAGAGCTGAATTTCAGAGCCCTTTTGAGAAGCACAGGGTAGCAGAGAACCAGGAATTTCCATGATGAAACGGACCAGAGGGGAAACCTTGGCACCATGGAGCAGTGCCCAGGAAAACCTCGGGGCCAGAGGAAGAAGGGGTCTTCTGAAAGGTCAGAGAAGGCTGCCATGAAAAGACTAGAGAGGGGTGCTCTGTGAAGTTGGTAAAGGGTTAACACAGTCCCCCCAGTGTCGCAAGGCCCTTGAGCATCCCCAGACACATTCAGCAGCCTACAGGATGTAGTATAACAGAGGGAGGAATTTGGGGGTGGAGGAGCAGAAGTCAGGAAAACCGAGATCCCTCTTCTGAAAGGAGCTAACAAGTTCATATTTCTGCAAGGTGGAACCCATGCTCTCCAGGCCTGGAGGATGGATGCTAAGGGTTAATGCTCCCAGGGATCAGACCTGAGGTAGCTCGGAAGGGTGTGGCCCCACCACTGGTTTATTTTAGAAGCACAGAAAACTGATGAATGTACTTCTGGCCATACGACAGGACAGGTGAGAAAAGAGAAAGGAAGGAGGGAAGGAGGGCTGGTGTGTGTTTCCTGGAGAGGGGGTGTTGCTAGGGCTCTCCTGGGGAGCACACACATGCCTCTCATAAATGTATACGAGCCCTGATTACTTGGCACGGGCTCACTGCCCCAGAGCCTTGCCAGTGGCCGGCTCCCTGGCCTTCTGGCGCTGGGGCTGCCAACACCTGCCAACAACAAGGAAGCCGGGTATTGGAGCTGCAGCATTTGGAAGCTGCTTATGAAACAGATGACTAAGCCCTGGAGGCAGGAGGAGGGAGCAGCTAACGCCTAGCTCAGCAACAACCGGGATGCTGGCAGCTCAGTCCAAGTCAGCGTGGACAGAGTGCGGACCCTGAGCTGGGCTGGTCCCCGGGATGGTCCCTGTTCAGAGGACCAGGCGTGCCCAATAAGAATGGCGGTCAGAGGCATGAATCCACAAAAGGGGAGGGGAAGGAGCTTGGCAGCAGAAATGAGTTTGCAGAGAGCAGCAATGCAGGCAGGAGGAGGAAGCTCCTCCGTTCCCAAAGATGGGCTGAGAGTTTTAGACTCTTCCCAAGTACAGGCTCTTCCTCATGCCCCCTCGTCATGTCTGTGGCCATCAACTCTCCCTGCCTGCCCCTGTCTGGGCCCAGGTCCTTGATTCAGACTTCGATCCAGGCACTCAGACCCTGGGGCAACTTCCTACAACTCAGGTCCAATCAGCCACTCCTCTCCTTGAAAACCTCCATGATGCCCACTGCCCTAGAACAAAGGCTGAGCCCCTGTCCTCACAGTGTGGCCCAGAGCGGGCTTCTGTGCAGGTTTGACCCATGGCTCAACAGTGTCATCAAAGGTCCTGTTTCTTTCTAGATAGTGTCCCCCTCCCACACACACACACACACACACACACACATTGTTTTCATGCCCAGGTAGGCTTTTTGTTTGTTTGTTTTTGCTTTTGTTTTTGTGTTTTGTTTTGTTTTGGTATTAGGGATTGAACCCAGGGACATTCTACCTCTGAGCTATACCCTCAACCCTTTTTAATTTTTTTTTTTTTGAAACAGGATCTTGCTAAGTTGCTGAGGCTCTTGCTAAGTTGCTAAGGCTGACCTTGAACCTGCGATCCTCTGGTCTCAGCCTCCCAAGTACTGGAATTACAGGCATGCACCACCATGCCCAACTCAGGTAGGCTTTTCTTATGGTGACAAAATGGCTGCAGCCATTCCTGGCCTCACACCCATACTTCATGGCATATAGAAGGAGAAGGAGAGAGATCTTCTTCCTCTGAAGTGGCCAGCAAAGACTCTTCCAGTCTCTCAGGTCGGAATGAGTCACTTGCCATCCTTAGACAAGAAGGGATTTTGCTGGCTAGTCTATACCAGGGTTATTTGCCCCACCCCTAGGAACAGGGTGGGGTCAACTTCCTCCAATGTGTGTGGGAAGTGTGGGGATGGTAGAGGCTCAAAGGAAAATGGGTAGTTACCAAGACAGATGCACATGGAGGAGGCCACCACACGCCTGGTTCAGCCCCTCCCAGCTTCTCCTCCCCATGTGCTCCCCATCACGCTGTGTTCCTCCACATCTCTTTAACCTTTGCACAAGCTGCTCCTACCCCTGGGGTATCTTTTCATTCCTCTTGCTTGGCGAATGCCTGATCAGTTTTAAAGTCCTTGCCCATGATCACCTTCTCTATTCTTTTGATATTGTGATCACCTTAAGGACAGAAATCAGGTTCTTATTCACTCCCAGCACATCGTAATATCTGGCACATAGTAGGTACTCAATAAAGACTTGTTGAGTGAATTAATCCTGCATGACACCAGGATAATATTTCTACAAAGTCTACAATAAGGAGCTAATGTTTTCAAACCCCTCCCCAAAGTCCAAAAATGTAAATGCTTTAGTCAGCATTCTCACTGCTGTGGCCCAAAAAAACCTGACAACCACAACTTAGAGGAAGGAGGATTTATTTGCTCACAGTTCTGGAGATTTCAGGGGTTCAGTCCATGTTAGGTTGGGTGAAGTCTGTGGAGCTCAGGGCATGGCTCAGAGAGCAGAGAGAGCAGAATGTAAGGGCTCCACTCTCACATCACGGAGGCCAGAGGCAGAGAGAGCTAGTGAAAGGGGTTCATGGACATATGTATAGTCCCCAAGGCCACTCCCCCAGTGCCCACCCCCTTCAGTCACATTCTAGCTGCCTAGGTTATCCCCCAATAAAACCATTACAATGGATTCATCTACTGATGAGATTAGAAGCCTGTGTTTCAATTATATCACCTCTGAGCATCAATACATGAGCTCTTCAGGGGACAGTCTATATCCAAATCAAAACAGTAACAAATATGAGCAGAGTTTTAATGAATGAAGCTATGATGAGTTTATTTAAAGGAACGCGGAAGGGCAGGATTTTGTCCAAATGTCTCTAGCATTGTCCCAGAAACAGGGCTCCCTATCAGCCTGGCAGGAATGTTTTCATTTCCTGAAATGGGAAGGGATCTATCAGACCATCACTGCCTGGTCCATGCATGTTCTAATCATTTAGACTATCCAAGTTGGAGGAGATCAAAGTGGTCAGCTGATTGGTACTCACACCTGGCTGACAGCTATAATCTCACTGTCCCTTAGTAAGTGGACTTTCTGATTTACCATCAAATCTCCCTTTCTTTAGCACAGACTAGTCTCTGAGAGCAACACTGCCAGTTGATTTTCCATATCTGATCTCTTCTTCCTTAATCACAGAACTACCAAATTTTAGCTTATTGTGTGGTCACCTGCAATATGGACCACATCTCTCTGCTTCCCTTGCAGCTAGGTAGGGGTATGTGACTAAGTCCTGGCCAATGGATGTAGGCAAAAGTTACATGCTTGTAACTGCTCAAAAGTGCTATCAAAGGGAGAGTAATGTTTCCTTCTCCTCTCCTTTTCCCACTGACTAGAATGTGGATGCAGTGGCTGGAGCTGGAGCAGTCATCTTGACCACTGAGGAATGTAGAAATGAAGCCATATTCAAGACCAGCCTCAGCAACTTAATGAGACTCTCCACAATGTAGTGAAACTCTGTTTTAAAATAAAAAATAAAAAAGGCTGGGGGTGTAGCTCAGAGGTAGAATGCCCTGGGTTCAATTCCCAGTACCACAAATAATAAATAAATAAATAAATAAATAAATGGCTGCGGGTGTCTCCTTGAGGTAGAATACCCGTGGGTTCAATCCTTAGTACTGTCTCAGTCAACATTCCCGCTGCTATGATCCAAGACAACTGACCACACAATTTAGAGGAAGGAAGATTAATAAATCCCACAGTATTTTTGAGATCTCAGAGTTTCAATCCATGTCAGGCTGGGTTACATCTGTGGAGCTCAGGTCATGGTGCCAGGAAGCAAAGAGCAGGAGACCAAGGCTCTGCTCTCAAATCATGGAGGCTGGAAGCAAGAGAGTCAAACAAGCAGGGAGATTCAAAGACAAAAGCACAATCCCCAAGGCCACACCCCCAGGGACCTGCCTTCCCTGGACACACCCTGCCAACCTAGATTCCACCCAGGTGGTGGTAAATCCAATGGATTTATCTACTGATGAGATTACAACCCTCATGATGTAATTATATCAACTCTGAACATTAATACATGAGCCCTTCAGGGGACATTCTATATCTAACCATAACAGTACCAAATTAAAAAAAGAAAGAGAGAGAGAGCTAGAGGCCCAAGAACTGGAAAGACACTGGAAACCAGGCAGTAGCCCTCCCTACATCAAACATCTGCAACTCTGCTTCTTTCCTCTGCCAGCAAACCTGCTCTGCCTCTGCACTCCCACTTTAACACACATACACACTCACACACACTCACATACACACACACATATACACACACACTCACACACATAAACTACACATGTACATACACACACTCAAACATACACACATACACACACAATCACATACACACACTCACACATACACATTCACATACACACACACAATCACAATCACACACATACATGCATACGTACATACACACACATACATGCACGCACACACATACATACACAATCACATACACAAATACACACAATCACACACACACATACACACTCACATACACACATACACACATATACACATAATCACATACACACACACCCAGACATACACACTCACATACACATATACACATATACATACACACATATACACACACATTAACACTCACACACATATACACACTCACACATACACATACACACTCATACACATACATACACACAAGCATACACACACGCATACACACACTTATACATGCATATACACACATACACACACTCACACAGAAACACACATACACTCATACACACACACTCACATACACACATACACACACACTCACATATTCACACTCACATACACACATACACACGCACTCACACATGCATGAACACACACGCACACACACTCCTCATTCATGTCTCCTCCATTCGGGGCACTGAGTCAATCAACTGGCTGTCTCTCTGTCTCCAAATTCTTGAGACTCTGATTGGCCACGACATGGGCAAGTGTCCACCTCTGGCCCACAGGAACAAGAACTGAGGTCACACACCTCACGGGGCGCACCTCTTCAGGCGACTTCTCCAGGGAAGGGAGTGGCTGTGAGCTGGGCTGGTGGCATCAGAGGTGTCACCACCAGCTGGGAGCAGTCACTGATGTTCCCTCTGCTGCCCAAGGATATCGGCATCGCTATCGTCCCATCAGCACTGTCCTCACCCCAGCTAGCCCTTCCCACATGCCAGGTGCTCGCCACTGAGTACCCTCCACAGCCCTGCTTTACAGAGGTGGAACTGTGACTGTCCCCATTTAACAGATGTGGGAACTGAGGCAAGATGTGCCCAAGGTGACACAGTCAGCTAAGGGCAGAGCTGGGAGTCAGCCCCAGGAGACAGATGTGCCTCCAGGGCCTGAGCTCTTAACCACTGGATTCTACCCCTGGAAGGGTGGACATCACCTTCCTCCGCCACGGGTGACCTCGAGTCCCCTCCTCTGGGAGTCCCCTGGTTGCTACTGATGTCTCCATAGTCTCACCTCCAGCTGTCTGGAGGGGTGACAGGCGTGAGTGAGGCACAGGACAGTCAGCAAGGAGAGACTGAGCCCCAGCCCACGAGGTCAGAAGCACTGGGGAGGAAGTTTCCCAACAGCGGCAGCGATATTCAAATGTCCTGTAGCCAGGTAGATGCTCTCCAATGACATGGGCTGGCCCATTTCCTGAGCCTTCCAGAAGGGCAGAGAAACGCTGTTGCAGGTATTACTGGGGCGACACCAAACATGTCACCCACCCTTGTCCCTTCCCAGTCTCTTCCCACCTAGAACAAAGAGTGGATACTCCTTTCCTTTCCTTTCCTTTCCTTTCCTTTCCTTTCCTTTCCTTTCCTTTCCTTTCCTTTCCTTTCCTTACCTTTCCTTTTCTTCTCTCTCTCTCTCTCTCTCTCTCTCTCTCTCTCCCCCTCACTCCTTCCCTCCCTCCCCCTCTGTCTCCCTTCCTTCCTTCCTTCCTTCCTTCCTTCCTTCCTTCCTTCCTCCCTCCCTCCCTCCCTCCCTCCCTCCCTCCCTTTCTTCCTTCCTTCCTCCCTTCCTTCCCTCCTTCGTTCCTTCCTTGGGATTGAACTCAGGGCACTCTACTTTCCAGCTGCAGCCCCAGCCCTTATTATTTTTATTTTGAAACAGGGTCTCACTAAGTTGCCAAGGTTGGCCTCGAATCTGTGCTCCTCCCGTCTCAGCCTCCCAAGTGCTGGGAATACAGGCAGGCGTCACCACGTCCAGCTCAGAGTGGATATTTCATGGGACAAACCTGATCAGTCTCTCTCCTTCTGAGAAGTCAAATTAGCCTCACATCTGGCCAAGACCTGGCGCCCCCAGGTCCTCTCCCTGCCTCCTCCACACTCAGCTCGCTGGCACCCTTCAGCCACACACACCCGACACCGTTTGTTCTCCAATTTTCCCTCCACCTTCAGTCACACTTTTCCCTGTCAGGTCTCAGCTCGAATATCACAGCCCCAGGGAAGACTTGGTGACACCCAAGGCCAGCCAGGCCCCTATTTTGATCTCCCGACTCCCTGGCTGTTTCCATGCGCCACTTCTTGCCATTTGTGATCAAACCTCCTTTGTGGGTCGTCTATTCCACATCTGTGTCCCACCCACACTGTAACCCCAAGAGAATGGAGCCCAGGTTTGCCTGGTTTCCTGCTGTACCCCAGCATCTGAAGGGGCTCAAAATATATCTGTTGAATGAATTAGTGAAATGAGAAGGGACCAGCGAACCAGCGGAGCGAGACAGAACAACCCTGAAAGCCAAGAGAGAAGGAGGCACAGAAACACCCACGAGAGCTGACAAGAGACAGGCAGAGGACGCTCAGGACCACTGAGCAGCGACCGGGTACCAGAAACCCCCTGGCCTTTCTAGAAGGTTGGCGGCTCCATTGGTCTCCTCTGAGAGGGTTCTGACCAGAGATTTGGGTGGATCATGCTACTCAGGGGGACCACCCTAATCCTCCTGCACAGGAGTCCTGTCCCCGCTTGGAAAGGTGACACCAAGGACTGTTCCATGGACAGTCCTCTCTGAAACCGTTCTAGTCATAGCAGAATGTGGTCTCCACTGCCAGGTCTCAGCTTCTCTGTCTAGAAAATTTTATCTGAGATTCCTGCTGAACCTTCTTTTTTATTTTTATTTATTTAATTATTTGTGTGTGTGTGTGTGTGTGTGTGTGTGTGTGTGTGTGTTAATGGCGATTGAACTCAGGAGCATTCTACCTCTGAGCTACACCCCCAGCCCCTACTTTTATTTTTTATTTTGAAACAGGGTCTCACTAGGTTGCGGAGGGCCTTGCTAAGTTGCTGAGGCTGGCCACAAACCTGCAATCCTCCTGTCTCAGCCTCCCAAGTACTGGGATTACAGGTGTGTGCCACCATGCCTGGCTGAAGATAAACCTTCTAATCCCAGATGAGGCTCAGAATTTTGGAAAGTAGTTAGAGTCCACCACAGGCAGTGGAAAGAGCCCTGAGCAAGAAGACAGAGGACCTGCCAGGCTTCCCTTTCTCTTTGCAGAAATCAGAGTTGAATTCATGACTCAGATTCCTTCTATGGTAAAAAGTCTCTAATTCTATGACCAAGTCTTTTAGGAACTGAAGTTGCATTTTAGGGCCCTAAAATAAATTTCTAAATAGTAAACAATAATAGTACATCAAACTATCAGTGGTGTGTGTGTGTGTGTGTGTGTGTGTGTGTGTGTGTGTGTGTTACTGGAGATTGACAGGAGGTTCTACCTTTGAGCTACACCCCAGTGCTATTTTATTTTGAAACAGCGTCTCACTAAGTTGCTGAGGGCTTCGCTAAATTGCTGAGGCTAACCTCAAACCTGTGATCCTCCTGTCTCAGCCTTCAAAGTACTGGATTGCAGGTATGCGCCACCATGCCCAACAACCATGCTAACTCTTAATCACTTTATAAGAGTTAGCATGTCCCATAAGATCCCCTTGTCAGGCCCTTTTCACACATCACTCCATTTACATAGGTGGAACCAAGACCCAGAGATGGCAAGTAATTTACCCAGGCTCACACAGCTGATAGGTAGTAGAATTGGACTCTGAGCCTGAGCGGAGCAGGTACTTCTAATTATGACTATCCTCTGCCTAACCCAGTTAGTTGCCTGAACAGCTGGGGATTACTATAGACACTCAGATTTCTGAGTCAATGTTATGAGTCAGAAGTATTACTGCCAACCTGTTTTGTGGAGGGACAGTGGAAAAAAAAAATGAGCCACTGAATCTTCCTGCAGTAGAATTCAGTATGAAACAGGCAAGAGGTATCAGAAAACCAAATAAACAGCCACAGGGTGTTCCAGCTACATGCAGGCTCAGTGACCTGGAGAGGTTTTGAATCTGCCACCAGCATGGAGCTTGCGCAGCACGGCAGGGGAAAGGACGGGTGGGAGGGATTTGCTGACTCCTGCACCACAGAGCACTGGAAGCTGAGGTCCTCCCGCGCTGTCTACCGGCTGTCCTGGGGCCCCTGGAGATCACAGCAGACAGGAGCCCAGACGCCAGCCCCACCAGCCACACTGTGAGCTGCCCGAGGAGCCCTCTGCCCCTCACCCCCATCATAGCACTGCCTGCTGACAGCCCTTCAGTGCAGGTGGTGGCCTTGGGGGCTGTGACAGGCAGGCAGATCCCAGAACCAGGGACGTGGGAAGGTGGGGACTGCAGCCAATTGCTGCCGTGCCCTATTTTATGACATTCCTCTTTTTTTGGGGTGGGAGTACTGGGGATGGAACTCGTGGACATTCTACCTCTGAGCTACACCCTCAGCCCTATTTTATTTTTTATTTAGAAGTAGGGTCTCACTAAATTGCAGAGGGCCTTGCTAAGATGCTGAGGCTGTCCTCGAATCTGCAATCCTCCTGTCTCAGCCTCCCAAGTACTGGATTGACAAGCTTGTGCCACCACGCCAGGCTCGACATTCCACTTTAAGATAAGTAATAACTTAGACGTTGTCCCAACCTGTATGTGAAACATGTTGACTTTTTTTTCTTTTTTTGTGGTACAGGGGATTGACCCCAAGGACATTTTACCTCCAAGCTACACCCCCAGCCCTATTTTTTATTTAGAAACAGGGTCTCACTAAGTTGCGGAGGGCTTCCTGAGGTTTCCAAGACTGGCGACAAATCAAGTACTGGGACTACAGATGCACGCCTACCCTATCAGTGTTCCAGGCTTCCAGGAAAAAGCAAAGGGCTGTGGTGAATCGGGCATCGGGAGGAAGCGGTTCTCTCCAGGCCAGAGACAGGACTGAGGAAATTCTCTGTTCCAGGGAGAGCCCAGAGTTGCCAATACCTCATGGAGGGAAACCAAGCCCCTTCCTTGGGGTCCTGAGTAGGACCCCAGTCACTGTGTTTCTAACACTAAAACCAAACCCCAACCCCCAAACCTGCAAGAGATGTTCAAAAAGAATCTCACTTTGTTCTAAACTCTTTGGTTCTTTTCAGAGCAAACGGCCACACCTCACCTGTGGGACTCAGCCACCTGGCCGCTTCACAGGTCTCTACGACCCGAGATGCTCAGTTATGCTCTCTGAATGTCACGTTCCTCATCTATGAAATGAAGAAAAATCCCCTGCCCTACCTACCTGATGGAACTGTTGAGAGGTTCAAATGAAACGGTGTAGAAGCATTTTCCAAACCCAGAAGTGCTTTGTAAATGTAAATTGCGATATTTTAAACATTTACAGCTGATGATGGAGATTTCAACCCCCAGAAGTCCTATGAAAAGCCAAGTGGATGTCATAAAGGCCATATGTTAGTGCATATCATTTATAGGACAGTACTTCAGGCTCTCGATTTAGAACTGTTTATTCTTGCTTTACACACAATTTGAACTAACTTGATTTCTAAGTAGGCAGAGCAATTAAAAAGAGGAGAGACTCTGTCTGAGGCACCCTGATAGCAGACCAAAGTAAAAATTAACCGAACCAGACATGTTGGTGCACACCTGTTATCCCAGTACTTGGGAGGCAGAGAAAGGAGGATCACAGGTTCAAGGTCAGCCTCAGCAACTTAGTGTGACCCTCAGCAACTCCAAGAGACCCTGCTTCAAAACAAAAACTAAAAAGGGCAGGGGTGTAGCTCGAAAATAGAATGCCCCAGAATTCCATCCTCAGTACCAAAAAGATAAAAACAAAAATAAAATTTACCTGATAACTATATATCATATGTACATATGTATTTTGTAGTGATATAGTGGTATACAAACATTTATATACATGTGTGTGTATAATTAATTAATATGTGCTTTATTCAGATTTCCTTAGTTTGTATCTAATGTCCTTTTTTGGTTCCAGGATTTCATCCAGGATGTCACATTCCATTTAATTGTCAGGTCTCAGCTGGGTGTGGTGGCACATGCCTGTAATCCCAGTACTCAGGAGGCTGAGACAGGAGGATCGCGGGTTCAAGGCCAATCTCAGCAACTTAGTGAGACCCTCAGCAACTTAGCCAAACCCTGTTTCAAAACAAAAAATAAAAAGGGCTGGGGGTATTGCTTGGATGTAGAATGTCCCTGGGTTCAGTCCCCAGTAAAAGAAAGACAGGCAGACAGACAGAAAGAGAGAAAGATCGATGGTCACGTCTCCTTGGGTTCCCTTTCCATATTGTGCTCTTTGTAACAAAGTCACTATGCACAGCCACCTACCCGAAAGGACCAGAGAGTTTTGTCCCACTTCCTTGAGGTGAAAGTATCTGCATAAATTATTTGGAATTTTTCAACATGGAATAATATTTCTCTCTTCTCCGCTACTTTATTTACTTAATCACTTATTTATATCAGGATGGACCCACAGATATTTACTTTATAATTTGGGGTTAAAATTGTTCAAATTGTTTCAGTTTGGGTCACTGAGAGCTCTTTCCATTGGTTTCTGTGTCCTTTGTCAGACTTCCATGAATGTGGTGGTTTGGGATTGTTTTTAGATATCTTTTTGGTACTGGAGATATTCGAGCTATACCCCCAGTCCTTTTCATTTTTTATTTTGATACAGGGTCTCCTTAAGTTACTGTACACTGGCCTCGAGCCTGCTATTCTCCTGTCTCAGCCTCCCAAGTACTGGGATTACAGGCATGCAGCACCGCACCCAGCTAGGTTTGGAATTTTTAAAAGCACTTTCTTACTTTTTGGCACTATAAGGTTCTCCAGACTCGTCTATATTTCCTGCCCCAGACATAGAATCGGTCATTTCTTCAAGGGTCCTGCTTCCTCTCATTAGAGAATGGTATTATAAACCAAGATCTGAGTGCTAAGTGTGCTCATTGATTAGGGCGTCTGGTAATGAATTAGAGTTGGAGTCCCATCCATGAACTCCAGTTTAAGTTGATATAGAGGCAGGTTTTTATTTATAGAAATCGTTATAGATATCTGCATATGCACAGATATAAAGATATGCTTTGTCAGCTGAGAGGCTGTAGGAGAAATGGCAGACTGTCTAGTTTCAGGAGACCCAATGCTCTGCCGATACCGAAGGTTGATTGTACATGGAGGTTTGGACCCACTGAAGGTGGGCCATGGCATCCTAGACATGACATCATAAAGGCAACTGAGTACTATGATGAGCACCCTAAGTCATCAAGAAAAAACCAAGTTGTGTTCCAAATACTCTATGAAACAAAGCAAAGAATGTATACAATTTTGAAAGCCCATCGAAAAGATTTAACTTTAAGCTTGGCACCCAAGGATTAAACCTTTTAACCCATTAGAACAACTCATCCTTCTGGGGGCTAAATAACTGAGATTTTACCATACTGACTCAAAATAGCTAAGGAAGAGGTTCTAAACTAGATCGACTTCTTCCTTTTTTCCTTAGTTACTATGTAAAAAAAAAAAACTACACTTTAGAGACTTATGTGTAAATCAGCCTCCATGTGAATGGCCCTTGAGCCAGATTCCTCCTGTTGTCAAGAATTGGGGTCCCCGGTTCACCTGCAAAGGGGGAGGTGCTCAGCTCTGCTCTGACCTGGAAATCTTCACTGGGCTCCTTCTCTCTCTGTCAGGTAAAGCTGGCCTCTCAGGACTCCCCAGTGTTGCTGGGAGCTGGGCAGCTGCAAAGCAGGTGCCACCCCTGATGTGCTAATGGATGCATGGGGCTGACTAGTGGAATGAGGTTACAGGGAGGTGTTGGGAAAGTTCCCTGCTCTCTTTTCTTAAAAAAAAAAAAAGCCAGTCTTTCTTTTTATCAGTGGGCACACACACACACACACACACACACACACACACACACACTCTCTCTCTCTCTCTCTCTCTCTCTCTCTCTCTCTCTAACCTGAAAAACTTTCACTTTCCCACTACTCCAAATTATTCAAGGTGATTTTTCCACTCTGCGATCTCAGAATGCTTAGGTTCTGGCCTGATTGCTGCTGTCTTCCTTCTGGCATCCAATCCCCCTTTTCAAAATTCAGTGGTTATTTTGTTTGTTGGTTTGTTTTTGTTTACTGGTTTCACTTGCATGACATTCTTCACGTTTGACAGGTTAGAATCTTCTCCCTTTTTCTACATAAGGCAGGCCCCTGTCTTCTTCCTCTTAACTCATCTATCTCCCAAAACATCCAGCATCTACAATGCCTCTGCCAAACACATTCAACAAAGGTTTGTTGTTTTCATTTACTACTCCAATAATAATAAATAAATAACACATATTGAATATTTACTATGTGCTAGGCACTGTTCAAGGTACTTTAAAAAATTTTTTTTGGTACTGGGAATTGAACCCAGGAGTATTCTATCTCTTATCTACACTCCCAGCCCCATTTTTTAAAAACAGGATCTCACTAAGTTGCTAAGGCTCTCACTAAGTTACTGAGGCTGCCCTTGAACCTGCGATCCTCCTGTCTCAGCCTCCCAAGTACTGCCCTAGGTAATTCTTATGTATTAATTAATTTACTCCTCCAGACAACCCAAATGTTATCCTCATTTACAGATGGAGAAACTGGTGCACAAGTTGGTCGAGTAACTTTCCCCAGGTCACAGAGCCAGTAAGTCACCACAGAGCTGAGGTTTGAACCCTCATCTATATCTGGCTCTGTTGACTATCTTCTAAGCCATTCGGTTGGAATGCCTCCCCCAGTGCACATAAGACCCCCAAATTACTTATTCATTTAGTCCCCAAAAGCTCTTCTCTGCTAATGTAACAACAGAACAACTGCTGTCTGGGGTATGAGACAGTTTGCACTTTCCAATGGGATTTTGTCTGTAACTATAATTGCATCCCAAATGAGCTGCATGGCTTCTGTTCCCACCCAAGCAGTGCTCACACCTTTGGGGAACCTGGGGTATGTGGAGGCATAGCAGGGAGGAGCAGCTCCAGTTGACTCCTTTTCAAATCTGAGATCCAGGAGGAAAAAGGCAAACTCTGACACGTGTGAGAAGCAAGGATGTCTTCCCAACATCTGGCTCAGATCACTTTGGTCTCACTCTCCAGCTGTCAACACATGGCCCCATGGCTACTTCTCTGCTGCCTCGGTCTACCCCGATGGCCCTGCCAGCCACTATGTGGAGCACACCAGAAGCATCGTGCCTGCGAGCTCCTCTGTGACTTCTATCACAGGGCTGAGAGAAGGATTGGAAGTTGGGGTCAACAAGGCACCCTACAGAAGCTTCTAGCTCAAAGCCATCTCCTCTGAGGGTTCTGTAGGTTCTCGGAGCCTGCTCTAGAGTACTGCTTCTCACACCGTAATGTGCATATGAACTACTTGGGTATCTTGTTAAAATAGAAATTGTGGTTTAATAGTTGAGGTTGCCAGGCATGGTGGTGCACACCTGTAATCTCAGTACTTGGGAGGCTGAGATAGGAGAATTGCAGGTTCAAGGCCAGCCTTGACAACTTAGTGAGACTTTCAGCAACCTACTGAGACCCTGTTTCAAAACAAAACAACAACAAAAAATTGAAAGGACTGGGGGTGTAGCTCAAAGGCAAAATGCCCCTGGGTTCAATCCCCAGGACCAAAAAACAAAAAGAAAAAAGAAAAATAGTTGAGGTGAAGACTAAGCTTCTGCCTTTCTAACAAGCTCTCAGAGGATTGTTTAGCTGCTGGCCCATGGACTACACTTTAGTATCAAAGACCTGGATTAATTAAATGGATTCTAACCACTTAGCTGTTTAGAAGTATTGAGGCTTCATAGAAACAGCCTCAAGGTTTAGCTTTGAAGCTGTGAGTAGCAATGGTGGCCATGAAGGATATGGCATTGGCAGTGTTAATGGTGGTGGTCATGTGGTAACAATGACCATGCTGCTGCTGCTAAGAGTGCTTATAATGGTATTGGTTGTGGCGGTGGTGGTGATGGTGGCATTGGTGGTCATGGTGGGGACAGTGGCAGGGTAGTGATGAACTTTAGTGGTGATGGTGGTGATGGCGGTGATACTGATGGTGATATTAGTGGTAGTGGTATTGGTGGTCATGGTGGGGACAGTGTGGGGGTGGGGGTGATGATGGTGGTGGTGATGGTGGTGGTGATGGTGATGGTAATATTAATGATAGTGATATTGATGATCATGGTGGAGATGGTGGGGTGATGGGTGTGAGTGTGATGATGGTGGTGGTGATGGTAATAGTGATATTGGTGGTGGTGGTATTGGTGGTCATGAGGGGATGGTGCACGTGTTGGTAGTGATGGTGGTGGTGGTGATAATGGTGGTGGTGATGGTGATGGTGGTGTTGGTGGTAATGGTATTGGTGGTCATAGTGGGGATGGTGGAGGTGTTGGTAGCTATGATGGTGGTGGTGATGATAGTGATGGTAGTATTGGTGGTGGTGGTATTGGTGGTTATGGTGGGAACAGTGGTGGGGGTGGTGATGGTAGTGGTGATAGTGGTGTTGTTAGTGGTGGTAATCATGGTCATTATGATAATAGCAATGGTGTCTGTGGCAATGGTAGTAATGGAGGTGATAACAGTGGTGGTAGTAATTAGTATCATAAGTATAGCTTTACAGTTTTCAAAGCACCTTTTCACATGCTTTCTCATGGTACAAAAGACAAAGTAGAATTCATAGTCAGAAGACATGAATTGGAGACGCAGCTCACTACCAACCAGGGTGTGATATTTGTCAATCACATTCTCCCTCGGCACCCCCATTTGCCTTATCTATTATTATCTAAAGGGATAATAATCTCTTAGGGTTCTTCTGAGGCTCACTGAGCTGCCTCATAGAAAGAGTTAATATACTACAAATATACAGGGTTTCTAGGTTCGGATCCTCTCCCTCAGGTGCGTGGCTAAGGAGGAAGGGGCTCTCCAGGACAGGACAGTGCGAGGCAGAGCAAAGCCTGTGGTGTGCTGGGGGGACCAGACATCCCCTGGCCTGTGGGTGACCGCTTTGTCTAACCTTCCACCATCATCAGGTGTCTCTGTGGAGCTAGTTGCCCCCTTCCTTTTGTCCTTTTGTTGAAGTGTACACATTTCCAAAAAAAAAAAAGTCATGCCTGGGGTAAGCAAAAGGACCTCTGGATGGGGAGTGGGGAAGTATGGAGTCCAGCCCCAGCCCGGTTACTGTTTCTGTAGACAGGAGATCCCCAATATCCCCTCCCCCTCCACTCTTTGTGAAATAAAAGGGTTAGACTGGCTGTCCCTGAGGACACTTTTGTTTGCAAGAACCTATGGTTTTTGATTTGGGTATGGGTGGGCTCCATGAACAGCCCTGCTCTAGAATAGCACAGACAGCACAAAAACCCAATTAGAAGGTTGGCATCCCTAGACCCCATAGCCCAAGCCCTAGTTTACCCTGAGCTGATTCTAGCCAAGGGCAGAGAGAATCTGCACCTCCAGGCAATGCCAGGCCTCAGTCAGCACCCGCAGCCCCACACCTCCACCTTAGCCCAAGCTTTGTTTCAAAAAGGTCCAGGGAGAAATTTATTGATGTAAGCTGCAAGTTGGTTGAACACATTAAAAACTCAGCTTCTGCCTCCCCTTGGTCCCACTGGCTACAAAAGGAGCTTTATCTGCCACGGGGTGGTCAGTCCAGGATGTGACCAGCAGGCAGAATTCAACATCTACTCAGAAACACATGGCTTCGCCAGTGCTGGATGCCCTCTGCGTCAGTGCAGGGCCGGGCGGCTGGGGCTGGCCAGCTCTGAAGATGCAGCCTGGGCTGAGCACCAGCTGAGGCCAGCCAGCCTTCCCCCACGCCTCCCATGCTCTTCCTGCAAATGAAAAGAAACTACTGGGAAGGTCACCAAGTGAGCCAAGGGATTTTCCTTTCTCTATGGTTCCCTCTCAGGTTAGCTGAGAGGAGCTGTCCAGGGTCTCACCTGGGGTAGGGGAGAATACGACATGTGAAATGGAACGGGGCAAGGCCTTTACTCAGAGCCTGCATCATCTCCCCCGCCCCCTTCTCCCCAGCTTCCTGCCAAGCCTGGTGACTAACCAGGTCCCATCACACCTGAGGGTGAACCTGAGAGGCAGATGGAATTCTGTCTCAGGCAGGTCGCTGCTCTGGCACCCTCTTCCACCCAGCTTCCCAGGTCCTTCACGGTCTCCTGCACCATCCCGATCTGCATGCCCAGCCTCTCCTTCCTCCTGCCCTCAGATGCTCCAGCCTCCTGCTCTCGGCTGCAGGATGAGCTTTCTTTGTGGTTGGAAAGCAATCTGTAAACCACTCTAAGCTGGTCACGATTGCCCTGCAGGAAGGGATTATGTCTTTGCCCTCTGTCCCCAAGCCTTCCACAGTGCCTGGCACACCAGAGTCATCCGATACATTTATAGAGCCGTTGACTGAATGGGTGAGTGAACACAGGAGTGAGCGAGTGAGTGCGTGAACACTCATGTTACTACGTCATGTTAATGTGCTTCCCCTCTGTGGGGCTGCGAATTCTGTTCCTTTAACTAAATTCCAGTGAGAGAGATATTCGATGGCAGAACATTTTCCCAGTGGCCAGAAGATCTCATCTAATAATGGCTTCCCTAAAAGTAAAGTGAACCCTAGTAGCACTAGGGGAGAGAGGAAAGAAACAATTGTTCTTTGGCTTTCTGGAAACATTACCTAGAGGCATCCTGGATTCTGCCCAGCCTGTAAAAAAAAAAAAAAAAAAGGAATGATTCAACACCGTGCCTGCCCCGGCTGCAGAGAAGCACTGAACGTTTGGTCCATTCACTGGTGGCCCATCAAGAGTGGGCCACAGCCATGAGACTCAGTAGAGAGGATGAAAACCAGAGGACAGATGGGGACTGTTCTCTGGAGACCAGAGAAGGATAGATGATGGAAGGGGCACTTGGGAAGGAAAATGGAATTTGATGCCCAGACTTTCAGGGAAAGGTTTTCCAGGGAGAAGGGACACAGAATCAAGGCCTGATGACTGGAAGGTGCTGCTGTACTGGTGACGAGTTTGGCAGGGAACAACGTACATGAAGAGATTAACAGGAAATAAAGCAGAACTGGGGACCAGTTATGGACGACCTCAGACTGTGCTGAAGAATTTGAACTTCATTCCATAGGGAACGGGGCATTTTAGGATCTCTTAGCATAAAAGTGGCCCAATTAAGGAAATAAAGCAAAGTTTTCTCAGCACCCAAATCTTCACAGTGACTCCAGGAGGTAGGTAACACGATCCCCATGGAGCCGTTGAGGAAACTGAAGTACAAAGAGGTCAGGAACTCGCCCAAATCAGACGGGTAGGAAGTCCTCGTGAACTGACTTGATATTTACCTCTGGTGCCTGCCTTGTGGATAAACTAAATAAGAATATACTCCAGCAGAACTGGAGGGGACATCAAGGGAACAAACGAGGAATGTGAGAATATGAGACGTGGTGGGGTTATTCTGAGTCCAGAGAAAAGCTGGCCCCGGGTGACGGCTGTTTAGTGAGCCTCAGGAGGAATTCATGTCCAATAAACTGTCAGCGCATCCCAAGGAGGCTGTCTCCTACAAGAATAGAATGGATCCCAAGCAACACATAAAATGAATAAAAAGCTAAGTGGTGATTGGGACACGATGGCAAAGACCTAAGGGATGGTTGTTGTTGTTGTTGTTGTTTTGCCAACGTCGAAAAAGAAATCCATCAAAACTCTAGGAAAAACAAACCATTAAACAAGAAAGTCATGGTCTCAAAATGAAGCACCACAGAGGTGAGATGCAACCGAGTAAATGATGGGACATAAAACAATAAAGTCTATTTGATCCTAGGGCTAAGCATATTGTCTTTTGAGTGACACCAATATCTACACTTGACATATATGGAAGGAAATATAATCACAGCTACCACCAGGCCTGGTGCCATTCACCCACAAGTTGTGCTGCTAAATGCTATTTGATGATTCTCAGCATTTATTTATTTATTTATTTATTTATTTATTCATTTATTTATATATTTTTTGAGGTACCGGGGATTGAACCCAGGGGTGTTCTACCTCTGAGCTACACCCCCGGCCCTATTTTTTATACTTTTTATTTTGAAACCGGGTCTCATGAAGTTGCGGAGGGCCTCACTAGGTAGCTGAGGCTGGCGGCGAACCCGGATCCTCTGGTCTCAGCCTCCCAAGTACTGGGATTACAAGCGTGCGCCACCATGCCCGGCTCTATTTATATTTATTTAATTTATCGTACTGGGGATTGAACCCAGAGGTGTTCTAACTCTGAGCTATACCTCTAGCCCTATTTTTATTTTTTATTTTGAAACAGGGCCTCACTAAGTTGCAGAGGGCCTCTCTATGTTGCTGAAACTGGCCTCAAACCTGCAATCCTCACGTCTCAGCCTCTTAAGTACTGGGATTACAGGCGTGCACCACCATGCCCAGCTGGTTCTCAGCGTTTAAAATGGACCATGGACAAGGAAAGGAAAAGGTCACTCTGGTTTTAGGACAGGATGTAATGTTACCACACTGGATGATATAAAAATCAATAGCTGATAGGAGAGGTGAGAAGGGAGGAAGAAAGGGGAGGGCAAGGGTGGTGACGTTAACATCCTACCTCACAGAGTCAGCAGCTAAGTACTGTTGAATGCTGATGAAACAAAGTCATCCACCAGAGAAACTAGAAAGAATGACTGTATCAGTTAGGATTCAGGAAAAAGGAACTGTTGTAGGGATTGATTTCACTCATGCACAGGGCCCGGTTACACAGTCTATGGAAGACAATTGTCTCTGTGTCTGGTGTTGGGCCTGAGGTCAGGAGAACTCGCATTTGGGAAGAAAAGATGGGGAAGAGGAAGGACAACTTGGAACTCACAAGAACAAACTGAAGTCAGCATCTGTCTCTCTCTCCTTCCAGTCTTCTTGGTGTGAGCGATCTTCTAGATGAGCAGATGCCCCCAAGATGGAGCTACACACGCCTCTAGCCCAGGACACAGAAGGCTGAGGAGGAGAGCGGGGAGGAGCTGGAGGAGCTGTGGGCAGCGGGCCAGGGAAGTGAGCCACAATGGCCCCGGCCACTCGCCAGCCTATAGACAGCAAAACAGCTGCCACTGCCCTTCTGCCTTCCACATTTGCACACACACCTCACATGGCTAACCCTAACTTGGACCTGCACAGGGGAGGGAATTTGGGGAAATATAGTCCCTGCTTAATTAATTTAGCACAGTCAAAATTAATATACCCTGAAAAACTGGGAAAGCGACAAGGGTGATTATTGCGGGTCAAGTCCCCTGGAAGCAGATACTGAGACAGTTTGGGACATGTGGTGTTTATTAGGACTGATTCCTATGCAAAGAAGAGGAAGGAAGCAGGCGGGGCAGAGGGAAAAGTCCAACTGTGATGCAGACCCAACCAAACCTCCAGCAACCCAACCAGGGCACCGGAGTGAGTACTGAGCATTAGGCTGTCCCAGGTTGGACCAAAGTAGCCTGGCCTCTATACCCTCACCTGCAGTCACTGGAGGCAGGCTGCCCCAGAGAGGGCGATGCAGCTCTGCCCAGCTGAGGGGGACCCTGAACAGCTGGCTGCCGGCCACATTCCCTGAAGCTGGACAGCAAGTTAGTTTTTGAAGGGGTTCTAGGTAGTGCATCTCTGTGTCTACAGATGAGCTAAATCCTGCTTTATCAGAGCTGGGAGACAATGGATAACATGCCCAGAGTATCCCCCAGAACACAGCAAGGCTGTCAGCTTGCCACATGCTCTAATTCAACTGTGGATTGAAAATATTCAGAAAATAATTGCATTTGTACTAAACACATATGGACTTTTTCCTTGTCATGAGTCGCTAAACAGTATAGTATAGCAACTATTCACATAGCATTTACATGGTATTAAGTATGATAAGTAACCTAGAGATGATTTAAAATACACACGAGAGCCAGGTGCAGTGGTGCACGTCTATAATTTCAGTACTTGGGAGGTTGAGACAGGAGGATCACAGGTTTGAGGCCAGGGCTCAGTAATTTAGTGAGACCTTGTTTCAAAATAAAAAATAAAAGGGAGCCAGGCCTGGCATGGTGGTGCATGCCTATAATCCCAGTACTTGGGAGGCTGAAACAAGAGAATTGCAGGTTCAAGGCTGGCCTCAGCAACTTAGAAAGGTCCCTCAGCAACCTAGGGAGACCCTGTTTCAAAATAAAAACTAAAATAAAATCGGGTTGGGGTATAGCTCAGAGGTAGAATGCCTCTGGGTTCAACCTCCAGTATCAAAAAATAAAATAAATAGATAAATAAAATTAAATACATAAAATATACAGGAGGGTTGCATAGGTTATAAAGGAACTTGAGCATCCTGAGATACTGGCATCTTTGGGGGGTCCTGAGAGCAATCCCCCACAGATACAGAGGATGGCTATATTAGTACGTTGCTTACTGACTTGAAGGAAAACTAGTAGAACTAAAAACCTGAGAGTTATAAGCCACTGCCTCCAGGATGGCAAGTCCTTCCGTACCATTTACTTTTCCAACCACGTGCTTATAATTCTTCAATTATATATTTTAAAGCTTCCGTAACTTCAGATCTGTCTGATTCCAATGCCACATCCCAGAGTCATGCCCAGGCGGGCTGACCAGGCAGTCGTGAACAGTCGTGAACAGAGGGCAGACAGAACTCCCACCCTGGCCTCACCTTGATACTAGGGCTGAGGCCATCCATTCCCAAGGTGGGAAACTGGCCAAGTCCTTCATCTTGTGTCCCAAATGGATGGGCACCCAGGCAGCTCTGAGAGTCAAGAGAATATCAGCCCTTGCACTGTGTTGCACCAGGGGCCTCTCCATTTCTACCTGGAAGCTGCCAAATTTGCCATCACCAAGAATGGGGTACCCTTTTTGAATACTGGTGCTCCTGCCAAGCTTCAGCATCTATGGTTCAGACTCCGAGAAGCAGGGCCCGGCCAGCTGGAGAATGTCTGCAGTCTGCTTGGCAGAGGAGGACGGTGCAATCAGTGCAGAGTCCTCCCCAAGTGGGGACCACGGTGGCTCATGAGTGAGGTTCAGTTGGTCAGGTGATGGCTCTGATTTATTTATTTTTAATTTAAATTTATTTTTAACTGATAAAAACTGTACATATTTATGGGGTACCATGAAATGTTTCAATACTTATTTCATTATGTAATGTTCAAATCAGGATAAACATATCTCCTCAGACTTTTATCATTTCTTTATAGTGAACACATTCAAAACCCTTTCTTCTCGCTTTTTGAAACGCATGGTACATTATCACTTTTGATAGTCTATTGTGCCCTACTGTACAATAGAACAGCAGAATTTATTTCTCATATCTAACTAGAACGTAGTACCCATTGACCAACCTCTCCCCATCCCTCCCTCTCATCTATTCTCCCCAGCCTCTGGTAGCCACCATTCTACTCTAAATTTCTATGGGACGAACTTTTTTATATTCTATATGAATGAGATCCTGTGGTGCTTGTCTTTCTGTGTCTGGCTCATTTCACTTAGCGTAATGATCTCCAGTTCCATCCATGTTGTGACAAATGACAGGATTTCATTCTTTTTCATGGCTGAATAGTATTACACTGTGCATATATACTGCATTTTCCTTATCCATTCATCAGTTGATGAACATTTAGGTTCTTTCCATTTCTTGGCTACTGTAAACAATGCCTCAATAAACATGGGAGCGCACATTCTCCCATACTCTTTGACATACTGATTTTATGTTCTTTGGATATGTACCCAATGGTGGGATTGCTGAATCGAATAGTAGTTTCCTTTTAATTTTTTAGGTAGACTCCATACTATTTTCCATATTAATGATACTAATTTGATTTCTTATTTTTTAAAAACCCTCTATTTTTAGGTGTACAAATGCAATGTAACCATAATACTGAAGGTTTGCAAAAGAAAGAGAAGTTGCCATAGCCCCACCACCCTAACACAATCATTACATCCATGCCATATTTTCTTACTTCATTCTCCTCTGCAACTGTTGTTGTGTTGTGTTGTGTTGTGTTGCGTTTTGTGGTACTGGGGATCAAACCCAGGGCCTCGCACCTGCTAGGCAAATGCTCTACCACTGAGCCACACCCCCAGCCCAGCATCTGTGCTTAAATCTAGGCATCACATCCTACGTACATTTTAACCTTTGCATCTTCTGCTGAATTCATATCATAAGCACCTTCCATGTTGTTATGCGGGCTTCATAACTATAATTTTAAATAGCTGCATAATATGAGGTGAGGGATTCTGTCCTAGAAACTAGGAGCATAGGGCTCTGGTATATAGTAGACAATATGTTTTTCAAACTTCTAAAATAAGAGGTTCACTCAGCTCACAGTTTCAGAGACTGAAAGTTCCAATGGCATGGAGCAGGCTTGGGCGACGGCCCAGGGCAGATGGTGGGGAGCATGCAGCAGGAAGTGTTCTGAGCAGACTCAGGTCATGGAAAACAACCAAAACGAGGTCTTGGTCATTTCAAGAACATTTATTGCAACCATGACCAAGACAGGTTCTTTATTCATTAACACTTCATGCAAACTTTATGCAACATATGCTATTTTAGGGCAGAGAGAGAGAGAGAGAGATTAGTTCAGCCTGGAAAGCAGGTTGGGTAGTCCATTTACCACGGAGCTCGGTTGGCTGTGTTGGGGTCTCAAGTCCAGGTCAGGTGAGTCTGTTCCAGGTCTTCAGGCCTGACCTTAACCAGTGCTCAACCAGAACCAAAGGTGAGGGCTTGCCCGACAGCTACGGCCTCACTGGCTGGTCAGCGTTCGACCTCTTTATCAGGGGTCAGAATGGCAATGTGGCAAGGATCCTTGGCAGAAGAAATTATGGGTTTTCAGTCTCAGGTGCTGACGATTCTAGTGTGTTCTGCCATGCCTGTGTGTGCCGTGAGAGTTACCCTTGTGCACTGCGCATCATGCTGGAGTGTGGTAAGCCGCACCCAGGTGCACTTTGGGAGTTCAGTCCCTCTTTGACTTTAATGGAGCCCTTTCTTAAATTACGTGCTTCATAAAGAAGCTTCGCATCTCTAACCAGGAAGGAGAGCACCTTTTCAAAAAATGAATGGAATGAATGATTGGACCATAATTTATCTTACTGTGAGATACTTAAGAAATTTGTTTCTACTGGGCATGGTGGCACATGCCTGTAATCCCAGGACTTGGGAGGCTGAGGCAGGAGGATCACAAGTTTGAGTCCAGCCTCAGCAACTTAGCAAGACCTCCAGCAACTTAGTGAGACCCTATTTCAAAAGGGGGGCTGGGGTGTAGTTCAGAGGTAGACTGCCCCTGAGTTCAATCCCCAGCACTGGGAAAAAAAAAAGAAGAAATTGTTTACAATTTTTCAGACACATTGTCTTTTTCCTTTCCTACACATCCTTCCTTTTTTCCTTCTTCATTCGATTTCCCCCAAGATACCCCCAAACTGTGCTTTTTGCTGCTTTCTCCCAAATCACACTGGCTCTATCCTTCAGCGATCATAAATCAACCACGGGTACGTTGAGCACAGTGTTGGGTTACACGAGCAAAGCCAAATGGTGTTAATGGTGAGTTAGCAGAGTGGGGAGAACCCACAGGCCGTGCATGTGGGGGTGCCCCAAGCTGGGGCCCCCATGAACTTCAGAGTCAATGTGCTCTGTCAACCCTGCCATCGAGGGCCCCTCATCCTGAAATAGTGGCCCCGACCCAGCAAGTCATCGAGCCTTCGCGCTTATGTTTTTCATGTGAATTTAAACATTCAGACATCACGAACATGAAATACAAACACTCACCCCGCCGTGGCATTTTAATGAGGTTCAACCGGGTTCAGCATGTTCCATACTTAGATTGTATAACAGCCTTTCGATCCGGATCACTTCCTTAGGTCTGGCCCATTACAGCCAAGACAAACTGTGTTTTCTGAGTGCTTGAAAGGTAAGGGAGAATTGTGTCTGGGGAGATGGTGAACAGCCACAGGGCCCACCCCGGCTCTGATTAGCTGCACCAGCAATTAAGCCCATCTACTCACAGCTCCTGAAGAGGAAATGGTGGGTGATGGGAGATTAGCACTCACTCACTCTGAAAATGTTCCCCACACACCTTGACCTTGTTCTCCACACTGTGCAAACATAGTCACCTCTGCAGATCTTAGATGCTTTCCGTGCAGCTAGGAAAAGAGGTATTGGGATTCCCATCTGGCAGATGTGGTAGCTGAGGCCTGGAAAGATAAGATGAATTGTCAAAGACCAGGGCACAAAGAACAATTCATCCAGGGTTCCTGCTGCTAAATAGATTTTGGTGCAGACTAAGCTGCTACAATAAAGAGGCTTAAAGTCCACCACCCATAGGGGGGGTGTCCAGGCCTTTAGGGTAACTGCAGGGCTTCCATTGCTGTGTCCAAGGTGCTTCTCCAGGGGTCCCCCTCTCATGCTGTAAGAAGGGGGAAAGGGCAGGGGAGTGGTATTGCATTCTTTTTTGGGGATAAACTCAAATGTGGGTCCCTTCTACCTGCACCCCAGTGGCTAGAACATAGTCATATGGACATCTTCAGCAGGAAGGGAGGCTGGGTGGTCTTGAGTCCTGCCCAAACTCCAAGTTCTGTTATCAGATGAAGGGGAATGGATATTAGTGGACCCCCAACACACCCCAGCATATGAATCATGGCAACCCCACAGCTGGTGGAGGAAAGAGGCCCAGGGAGGCTCAGCTTCAGCAGCTTCAGCAGCCTCTGGCTGTCCCATCATTTGCTCCCTAGTTGCTGAGAACTCCCGGCTCAAGACAGTAGATCTCTCTTTGACACACGTGACACAGCAGTGTCAGGAGACCTGGTTCTGAGCCATACTGTACCACACTCAGGATGAAAAAATAAATTCCATGGAAACTGGTCTAGCCCACTGGGAGCTTACTTTTTTTTTTTTTAATCCAGGAGCATTCTACCTCTGAGCTATACCCCCAGCCTTCTTTATTTTTTATTTTGAAACAGAGTCTCTCTAAGTTGCTGAGGCTGGCCTCAAACCTGTGATCTTTCTGTCTCAGCCTCCCAAGTACTGGGATTACAAGTGTGCACCACCATGCCTAGCTGGGAGTTTACATCTTAAAAGGCAACAAGACCAAACAGAACCAGGACATGCTGAGCAGAGAACAAAACATGAAACCAACAGATACTGGATAGCAAAGCACAGACACCCATACCAGGCAAGAGTTTCCCTTCCAAGGGACCAGGACATGTAAGGATAAAGTGCTCTTTAGGCTTACCCTTCCCCTTGCCTACCACCTCCCCCTGTGCTCGGCTCTCCCCACTCCCACCAGTTCTCCCTCCACGCACGCCTGGCACACACTCACCTCTGTCATTTGCTCTGCTCGTCTAGCTCAGGTAACATCTTTATCAAGAGTGCCCCACATCTCCCAAACAGATATCAGTCCCTTCTAATTCTCTCATCCCAAAGCACTGTACTGTGTGCAGATCAAGTCACCATCGCATGGTATTATGGTCTGTTGTGCACAAATCTGGGTCTCTCCGCACAGCCTAGAATAAGAACTTCACCCCACCTTGTATGTCCAGTACTTAACACAGTAGTACGTGGAAAATAATGGGGGCCTAATGAACACGTGGCAGAAATCGCATCTTAGTTATTTCCATACCCCAGGTGCAGAGCTCAATGCCTGACATGTAGTTGCTGTTCAATAAATAGTTTGATTGACTTGGACTTAATTAAGATGCAAATAGTACATCTACCCAAAGAAGTAGAATCAGGTGCAGCAAACACTAGACCAAGAAGGCACAATTTGCCTGGTGCCAACACAGTCCAGTTGCACTGACTGAGATTTTCCAGAGTCCCTAGGTGCTGTATATCCTGCTGGGCCTGCCAAGCAGATGCTAAATTTTGCAGTGCATTTGGCAAAGGTTCCCTGGAGCCTGGGCCAACTGTGCTGCACTTTGGGCTCCTTCTCTCCTCTCCCCACACTCACTTTCCAAGGCTCGGACCTTAGCCTGCTGCTCTGGTCCTCACCTCCCCATCCCCAGTGACGACTCGGCCCCTCCACAGGGCATTCACTGGCTCATCCTGTATACTATGCCTCCTGTATCTAATCACAAGGCAGGCACTAAGGTAGCACAATGAACAAGATAAGGTCCCTGTGCACATGGCACCTAAAGCCTATCAGGGGACCACATTGAGCTAAAGGACCCCAAATACCATGCTCAGCTCTGCTGTCACCTCAAAAAACAGCATCTGCCATCAAGATACCAGGCACTTCATACCCAGTATGTCATCTCGCCTGTACCTGGATTCAGAGAAGAGGAGTATGGGTCCAGCATCTGAGTCCCGACCTTCCACCTGCAAGCCGGGAGCATATCATTGATCTTTTCCAGCCCTGCCTCCTCCTCTGCAAAATTAGGTCAGCAGCAACACCTGTTCTGCCTACCTGTCAAGGTTATGAGGATTAAATAAGGTGTGGGAAAAGGTTGCGTAAGCTGTAGAGTAATGAATGTTTATTATTGTTGATATAGCTAGTATTACTATTCCTGTGTAACCCTCGTCCTAATTTTTCCTTCTGATCAATAGTGCCGATATGCTCCCAGTCCCTGAGCCTGGAGGATATCTGTTATCTCTCTTCCAGACCCTTTCTCCTCTTCACAGATGCCGAAGCTCCTTTTCTGTGTGGACGTTCTAGGTCCACAGGATCCCCACAAGCACGTTCAAGGTGGCACATGACCCCGAGGCCCAGAATCCTCCATTCCCCTGACCGTGGTGATTGGTTCAGAGATGAGCAGGTGACCTAAGCCAGCCAACTGGGGTCCTTCCTGGGATCTCACCAAAGTTAAAAAAGAAAATGGCCCCTTCCTACCAGAAGGGTGTAAATCTGGGCCTGCCAGTAACCACTAATCTCATAAAGTAGAGAAAGCCTGTCTGAAGAATGAAGCCAAGCAAAGTCAAGAGGAGGAAAAAGAGAGACCATGCCCTGGATCCAGCTGTTCCTGAAGACAGTACAACCTCCCTTTTAGAGCTGGGCTTCTTTCCTTTGGGTTTTCTCCTTCTCCCCCGCACCCGCCTTGTGATACTGGGGATTGAACCCAGGGGCATTTGACCTCCGAGCTACACCCCCACCCCTACTTTTATTTTTATTATTTTATTTTGAAACAGGGTCTCGCCAAATTGCTAAAAACCTCACTAAGTTGTTGAAACAGGCTTCAAACCCAAGATGATCCTCCTGTCTCAGCCTCCCAAGTACTGGGATTATAGGCGTGCACCGCCATGTCTGCAGGGTTTCCTCCCTTTTGAGTTGGGTTTCTGGCACTCAAAAACCAAAGGCTCCTGACTAATGCAAGACTCAAAACTTAGGTGATTTATTCTCTCTCTCCCTTTCTTTCAGCCCCAATATTTAATCTGTTGGAGCTCGTATCTGTCCCTTCCACTACCTGTTCCATCCACTTTCCTGGCCAGATTCTCTGCCTCATCCCTGCAGGTGTCCTGTGTGGGGAGAACTGTGGGATTCAAGCCAGACGGAGCTATGGGGAATCCCAATTCCATTACTTGCTCCATGGTCATGTGGTCTTTGGCTTCTCTGGCCCTCAGTATTTTCATCTGTGGAGTGGAACAAATAATCTGAGTATGAAAAGAGAAGATGTCTATAAGGCTTCACTGGGGTGGGTTGTTATTAATATATGAGGTGAGTGTTATTACTATTTTTACACTGGTCTCCTTGCTTCACCAGTAAGAGGTAGGTGATACATCAATCTGGTCTTCAGTTGGGGCCCTAATTATCTTTCTCTGAGCCCAAACATCAAAACATGATAATGGAGCCAGGAGTGGTGGCAGACGCTTGTAATCTCAGTACTTGGGAGGCTGAGACAGGAGGATCGCAGGTTCAAAGCCAGCTTCGGCAACTTAACAAGGCCTTCTGCAACTTAGTGAGACCCTGTTTAAAAAAAAAAAACAATAGGGCTGGGCATG